>LOJH01030520.1:0-12952 GCA_001685095.1 Ellobius talpinus | reverse complement strand
TCTCTCTCTCTCTCTCTCTCTCTCTCTCTCTCTCTCTCTCTCTCTTGCTCTCTCGCTTTTCACTGCTGTCGAGGCCAGGCTGGCTGGCCCACAAGCTTCTGGGCATTTTCCTGTGTCTGCCTCCATCTTATTGTAGAAGTGCTGGGATTACAGATGCATGCTACCACTCCCAGATTTTGGGCTTTTTTTTCATCCTTTTTTTGGGGGGACAACATTTCTGTCCCAGAACTCATAGACCAGGCTATCCTCACATTCAGAGAACTGCCTGCCTCTGCCTCCTGTGTGCTGGAATTAAAGGCATATGCCATCGCTGCCTGGTCAAAGGGGGTCAAAGTGCCTGGACTGGAATTACAAATGGTTGTGGTCCATCATTTGGATGTTGAGAACTGAACTGGAAGAACAGCTAGTGCTCCTAACTTCTGAACCATGTCTCTAGCTCCTCTCTCCAGCCTTTTGCTTTTATGTGGTTCCCTGGGATTTGCTCAGGTTCCCACACTTGCACAGCGTGCTTTTCCCACTGAGCCGTCTCTTCAACCCCTTTCTACATCTTTAAATTGGGAATTTTACTCAGTGTGATTTTAACATAAAGTAACTGAGCATGTTCTATGTATCAGGCACTGGTGTCTCTCTGCTCATGCTTTCTTTACGCCATGGCTTCACATGGGAAATAGTTATTATTGTGAGGTTGTAACAATACACAGCAGGTTAAAACTACAGACATCATGTCCCACATCCTTTATGGGTCAGGAATCAAGAACAGCTTCTCTGAGTAGTTCTGGCTCCGCCTCTCCATCACCTTATGTTTTGGACCTGATGGGGCTGTAGTCAGCTGAGAGTATCTGGGACTAGACAGTTTGGGCTAACCTGCTGTCAAGGGGTATTCAGCATGACCTATCTTGGTAGAAACCCCGCCTTGCCTGCTAATGAGACACAACTGTGGGGACCAGTCTATAGTTCTAGGCTTTGCCTCCTATGCTAACATGTGGAAGAGTTGCTAAAATTCTTTACAGATGTAGTTCAAAATGAGAGCTGAACTCTCATTTTGCCTCTTCTTGCTTTCAGGACCTTAGGGAGATGACATGGGATGATTCCCTGTCTGGGACACGGGGATAATGAATACCCACCTCCTGGAGGTTTTAGGTGATCATTTCAATCACACATGTGAATATAATTGTTCTATGTGAGCCCCAGGGAATGTGACAGCAAAATAGATTTTACCCGGTGAGAACTGAAAGATGCTGACAGCCAGAGGATGCCTCTTTATGCCACGACCTTTGTAAGTCACACTGACAGGATGGCGGCATAAATGACAGGCTTCTTGGTCATCTGTGGCTCTTGAGTAAAACCTCAGGGGAAACCTGGTGAAGAAACAAACCCTTTAGTTTGCTTACGGTTCCCCTCCACCCCCAACTCTTCGTAAAAGACTAGTGTCATCTATGAAAGAGTTTTACAGAGACTTTGGAGGCTGAAATAGATGTGAGAGCCTGAAGGAACTGTGGTTTAGCTCTGTGTTCCATCCCAGCTACAAATGGGCATTGTTCTTGTGGTTTCATTAGAGATTTGAGCTACTCTTGGGGGCCCAGGCTCACTGCTGCCACAACAGATGATGCCTGACCAGATTGTTTCTTGCACACACACATAAATGCTTAAGTGTGTGTGTATGTGTGTTATTTGTATTAAATGGAGGACCTGGCACATGGTTAGGATACAGGAGCCATATCCCCAGACCTAACTGTCATTGATTGGTCTTATATAGAAACACAGTAAGGATCAGGTCCAAATAACACCAGCTATTACTCATTGACTAGCAAGAGAGCAACTTCTGAATGTGTTTCCCCTTGAAGATCCTTCCCTCGAGTGAAAAAATAATATTCCAGGACCACTTCTCTGGGTAACTTCCTGTGTTACATCCTTAGTTTTCCCTCTCCCCTGAAGCAGTTTATATTTAATCTGTATGGTTCCCACATATATGTGGGTCAGAGATGTCCTTGTTCTGGGTTTCATTGGCCTTTTAGGATTCTCTGACTTTAATTCTCACTGTCCACTAATGTGAGTTAGAAAGCTTGACCTTGCAGCTCACCAACTGGGGGAGCCATGTGGGACAGACTCCATCATTATTGGTGATGGGCCATAGGCAAGTTTCTGTTTCCTCTATGAAATGAGATAACCAAGTATTCACCTCACACGGCTATTTTGAGGCTCAGAGCTGCTATTATACACAGAGTGCTTAGATGGCTTTAAAGCATAACACTCAAGAAATACCACTTGGAATTGTTCGAATGGCACTTATGAAATGTAATGCCACTCCCAAAATTTATTCCCCACCCCAAAACATCTTGAGAGGTTCAGATAAGTCCATGGATCCTATTTTAGTCCATTTCTGTTGCTGTAATGCACCATCTGAAGCTTGGTAATCTATGAAGAAAGAAGCCTAGTTTGACAAATGGTTTGGAGGCTGAGAAGCCTAAGGGCATGGTGCCACCTCTGCTTAGCTGCTGGTGGGGGCCTCACACTGCTTCAGCACATGGCATGCAGTGGAGGAGCACACAGATGATGGCAGGTGACACAGGACACAGGAACAGCCTTGCTTTATCTCAGCTCTCTTGATAGCCAATGAAGTCTCAAGGCTTCAAGAGCTCACTCTTGCGAGAAAGGCATTGATCCGTTTATAAGGGGACACCTTCATGGCCCAGGTGCCTACCACTGTCACTCTGAGGAATTAGGGTCCCAGTGCAGACATTTTTAAAGGATACACTCAAACTTAGCAGATCATGTTTGAGGGTTTTGGGTTTTTTTTTTTAGAAAACAAGCAGGATATTAATATTTTATCCACTGAGAAATGAATGGGTGCAGGGATGCCCTTTGAGAGGCCAGGCCTGTCTTTACTCACATGCATCCTGTTTGTTGAAATATAATATTCTGAGGCATTTCCCTGTTGCCTTCCCTTTCTCAGAAATAACTCAAATCCCTTGAGAAGTATGTTACCTGATCTTACTGCCTGACCAGTGCGAGATTTCCCCACTGTAAGCTGATAACTCCGTGCTTTGGTGACAAGACCAAGTGGTTGACCTGTTTGTAATACACCATGGCAAGGAAACAGGTCTCAGACTATCCCAGCAAGAGGTGGGACACTATAGTCAGGCTTATTGCTTCAAATCTGATTGGAGTGGGTTTTCTCATCAGAGGTGGGAATTTTAAGCACACTTCTTTGGTTGTTTCTGAAGGCATGGCAAATTCAAGTGTGTCCTGTGGACAGTCCCTGGCCAAACCACCCAGAAAACCTACCACTCATGACAGCCTTTCCAACTCAAAACGATTTGTAAGGAAAACTGTCGCTAAGGAAAGTGAATGAATGAATAGCTAGCATGATCAGCAATAGGCAGATAGAGTCACCTCAGGCTGTAAGAAACAAGCAACAGAAAACCATAGCCTCAAATGTGTATGTTGAGCATCCCCAAAGAGCTAAAGGAAAGAATAGCATCTATAAAAAGTAAGAAATAGTGAAATAGAGAACAGGTAGAAATGAAACAAGAACACAGGATGTAAAAAGAATCAACTAGAAATCAGCAAGTATAGATTATCATTTTGGATTCATTAATAAAACTTCAATAGATGGAATTGACTCAATCTGACATGACTGAAGAAATAGTGAATTGGAAGATTGCTCTGAGGGCTACAACAACCAAGAGGGGCAGCATAAGAGAATGAAGGAGCAGCTAAGAGACATGGAGAGTCTCTGCAAGGCTCAAGGTTCTTCAGTGGAGGATGAAGAGAGTAGACAAAATGTGTAAGAATCAGTATTTGATAAGAAACCAAAGATAATTTTTTCTCATAATTGAGGAAAAAGTAGCCCTATGATTGAAAAAGTACCATGAGTGACATATAAAAAAATAAATCCCCATTGTAGAGACGTGATGGTGCATGCCTTTAATCCTTATGCTGGGGAGTCAGAGGCAGGTGAATCTGTATGAGTTCCAGGCCTGCCTGGTACATGTAGTGAGAACCTGTTCCAAATCAATCAATCAATCAATCAATCAATCATCAATCAACCAACCAATCCACATATCAACATGTCACTTCAGAACCTCAAAAACACTTTCTTAGTAGCTGCAGAGAGGGTAGACAGTGTCCCTCCAAAGGAAAACAACTAGATTGACAGCGACAGCAAGGGCCAGAGGTCTTGTAGGAACCTTGACGGTTCCTGCAGAGGAAACTCAGGCGTCATCCTGGCCATCCATGCTCAGTTCTGCTAGCACACAGCAGCAGAGCTGAAGTCAAAGAATTTTCAATTATACGAAAGGAAGAACATTCAATATGCAATGGCACCAGCTAAAAGAAACCCTACAGGATGGCTAGGGTTAGACATGGTTTGAGTGTGTCCTCATGGGTCATGACTAGAAAGCTTGATCCTCAATGTTGGCACATAGGCTGGGTCTTTGAGAGGTGCGGCATATTAGAACCACACTCAGAAAAGAAAAACAGAGTTTTTTTTCAGGATGGATGCCAATGAGAATGAGTACGTTGAAAGAGCAAGCTGGGCCTTGAATCCCTCTTTCTTCCTCTCTCGGTGGTTTCTTCCTCTTATGTGATGACATTGATCAGACTGTCATACAGCCCTGGTTCCCTCGCTGGTGACTGAAGGCAGGAGGCTCCCTGATCTTGTGCTTCCTCTTAGTAAGTGCTCAGTCTCGAGCATTTTGTTAAAGCAACAGAAGAAGGACTTGTAATAAAATATCCAGACAGTTAAAGGATATTAAGGCCAAAAGGACAGGATTAAAATAAAAAATTGGGGATGTAGCTGGGGCTGGGATGTAGCTCAGTTGGCAGAGTAGTTGCCTAGCCTGCAGGAAGCCTGCGAGTCTTTCCGAGTCTGCATAAACCAATGGAGACCCTTGTCTGTAACCCCAGCAGGAGGACTGGAAGTCTAAGGTTATCCTCAGTGACATAGTGAGTTCAGGGGTAGCCTGGGTTATGTGAGACACTACTGCCAACAAACAAACAAACAAATAAACAAATAAATCAAACCTTGAGTCTGCGTACTGGTGAAAAAAAGTTGCATGACAACTGGCTGTCTTAAAAAAAAGAAAAGGAAAAGTAAGTGAAACTTTGTCTACGAAAAACAAAACAAAAGGGTTCTAAAAAGGGGCTACAGCCCTTTCATGTGATTGTTGCTTGGGAGGAAGGAAGCCTGGTGTTTCCAGATTTCTGGTTTTTCAAGACAACCCAGAAAGCTGGAACTTTTATGTGAAATTTCTTGACGTTTGAGAACTCCAACAAAAATATTTAGCACACCAAGCTCTTCAACACCTTGTAGGTTCAAATAGAACTTCAGACAGCTGTTTGCCCTGCAGAAAGTGACCTTTAGTGCCAACTCTGCTCTCCAGTCCCGTGAGCAGGAAAATCTTCAGAGAGGAGCTGGTGTTTGTGCTTACGATTTGGAGGAAGGAACTTGAGTAGGTGAAGAGGGGTGGGGGTGGCCTGCCAGGTAGGAATGGTCTAGGGGCCTCTTGGGAGGAAACATATTTGCTGGGGGTGGGGTTGGTTGTGCTGGAGATATTTGAATATTATTATTATTTTTAATGCCTTTTCTCCTGTTCCAAAAAAAANCCACCTTAGTGGACTGTCCCTGAGGTTGAAGAGATCTAGTGTTCAATGTGTTGAGAGACTTACTGAGGGAAGTGTGGATTGTGGCCCTGGATGGCAGCAAGGCCAGTTGGATCTCTGTATATTTGGATCAGGAAGAAGGGTCCTTGGGGTGGGATGGGGGAGCTCAGGACAAAGGTGTTAGTGCAAGTTGGGAAGAACCAGGCTTTTTAAAGCTCCTGTGTGTTTAGACGCATCCCTGAGAGGTCCAGCTGGAAAACTGCACACACCACTCTGACTGTCATTTGCTGCTAGGAAATAGCAGAAAAAACCCAATCAGGAGCAGTCACGGCTATAGTGACTCAAGATGGCTGCAGTCATGTCAAATGGAATACACACAAGCTGGAAACTGGGCTGTTCTACGTTTTGCTGTTTAGTGACTTCGCTCATTCCCTAGGGGTGGGTGGGGAAGAAATGAACATTATTTAGTGACAAAAGTGAGAAAGGGGAGCAAGAGAGAGGATGGTGTGGGCTGCTTCCTGAGGCGCTGCGTCCTGGGTCCAGCCCTTTAAACTGGAAACAGTGCTGTCCACAGTGTGGTGACAGTGTGGTAATTCACAGGAATTTTTCAAAAGCTCCTAGTCTCTGGCTCTGAGCTTTTCTAAACAGCAGGGTGGCTGTGCTCAAAACAGGCTCAGTTTCTTTGAAATCAAAGAGGATGCACAAGTGGCTGGGACTGAGTAGGAGTGACTGGGGGAGGCTGGAGGGCTAGTCAGGAGCTCAGGTTGCCACTCTGTTCTTGCTATAGGCTTCCCCAGAGGCGGAATCTGCCTTTCTGGAAGATTAGATTCCAAAGTCAGCAAGTCAGCCCCCCAATCTCTGAAACTGCCTTCAAAATGATTTAGTGTGTATAAACCTACACAGTAACATGTACTGTGTACACACGTCTCACAGAGTGCCTGCAGCAAGGTAATTCATAGCATTCTTTCAGTGATCATTTTGTTCATTTTACATGTATATTTAATTACATGTAATTGAAATGTTCTTGTGTTCATGTTGCTGCTTCATTTTATGACCTTGAGCATTTAAAAAATAAAGTAAAATGACATTAGTAACTGATAGGCTCCCAACAATCTAATGTCACTGAATCCCTGTCCTCATTACAGGAGGCAAGGTGGAATTTGGTAAGGACACAGGTTCTGTGTTGGGCAGGTTCAGTTTTCATTTTGCTCTTGTGTGACCGTGTGACTCTGGCAAAGTGACCTTTTGTTTGTTTGTTTGTTTGTTTTATGAATGATAGCATCTGCCTTGCAGAGGGGGCTGTTGAAGATTAAGAAAATAGTATCTGATATATAAGATTTGCTTAGTAAATGTTACAAATTACTACTGCTTTTGTTACTATTGGCCAAGGGCTGCAGAAGGAGTTGCCTCAGATGAATATGCGTTTGTAATCTGTGAAAGCAAGGCATGGGCAGTAGGGTGGGATGTTAAGCTCTGGCCCAGCCAAGGGCTCAGCCAGTTTGAGTTGCCATGCAGCACTGTGCTGTCTTGAGTTGGAGCAGGAGTCCTGAGCCTTTATACATAATTTGTCTTATACAAACATCAAAATAGACACTTAGCAAAAAGGACAACAAAGAGGTTATTTACATAATTGTCTCTCTGCATGTTATTCCACAATACACTAAGGTATTCACTCTGTGTATGTAAATATTACTGTATTGCATACACTAAGTCATGATGGGCCACGGATATGGGTGGTCACTGGAAGACAGTTTCCACAGAAGGTTGGCAGGCACACATAGTCTTCCAGCCATGATGGTGTCTACCGTGACCTCCAAGTTCTGAGAACAAAGCTTAGCTTGTTTTCTGTGAAGAAACTGGAAGGCTAGGAAGGGAAGCTCTCCTCATGTCTCTGGGCCTGTGTGTGCTGTGTCTGTTTCTTTCTGCCCGCTTTCTGTTCTCAGCCTCTATACTGGCTCCTTCTACCTGCTTGTTTGGTACGTGACCGCCAGCCCAGGCTCTAGTGCCCATCGCAACTTATCTCAACTCATGTCTTAATGGAATGGGGGCATGGATACCCCATCTCAATTTGTATTGCCAACCACAGTCTATTCCAGGCCCCATCACTGGAGGTAGGGACTGTATCGTTTGTGCCACGGAGGCAGCAGGATACCTATAACCTCCCCCTTTCCAGTGGTTTGCCAGCTCATCCTCTGAAAACAAGGGTTTATCAAGCACTTATGATGTGCTAGAGACTCAAACAGGCACTAAGCCCTGCCCTCAGGAAAGTATGTTCTCTATGGGACACAATCAAAGCAGAGGTGGGGTGACTGAGGGAGGGGCACGAGAGCTTCCCCGGGGACCCGACCTCTCTTTGCCTCTTCTCCCTGTGTGACTTCAGTCATCCCGTCCTTCCCTCTGCACTCTCTAGGCCCATCCTGGGGTCCCCTTCCTTTTCTTATCTCCATTCTGCCTTTAGCAGTTTTCTGGCTGCCTCCCAGATGGTCTCGCCATGGCTGACAGCACCCTGTCCTTCAACTAGCAGCCTCCGCTCAGTTTTCTGTTACTCTGAACATCACAGCCATCCTCACAGACACCCAACCTTGGCGTGTTTGACTGTTTTTCCATCCAGTCGGCTGTCCTGTTGTGTGAATCTGTTTCTTCTCTGCTCACATCTGTCTGCTTTTCACAGTCCTGGCATGGTTCCTGGCTTTACTTCCTCCTTTCTGACCTATCTCATTAGCCGGTCAGATTAGTATTCCTGAAATGCACCCCGATTTCCTGTCCTTCAATCTTATCTTCTGGGCAGAAGGTGCCCTCCTTCTCCTGGCATCTTAGGACTTCCCTGGTCTGTCTCCGCTTTCCTTTCCAGTTGCCTTCTCATGGGTTTCCATAGTCTTTTAATTAAAAAATTGTTTATGGGTGTTTTGATTGTATGCATGTCTATACACCACTAGTGTGCCTGGTACCGTAGGAAGTCAGAAGTGGTTGATGGATCTCCTTGGACTGGAGTTTTAGAAGGTTGTGATCTGCCATGCAGGTACTGGGAATTGAACCAGGGTCCCCTGCAAGAGTAGTTAGTGCTCCTAACCACTGAGCCATCTCTCTCAGCTCACTTTTCCATATTCTTGACGGCTGTGCTAAAGGATTCAGAATGAGGTAGGACTGCCCAGAACCACATCCCATTTTCCTTCTTCCATTCCCCTCAAGGTTTGGCTCCTCCTCCTCTGAGGTTCTCCAGCTCCGTCTGACCCCCTCTCTGCTCATTACCATTTGTTAGCTACACCGTGAACGACAGGGTGGCTGGGCAACTCCAGCTTGCCTTTGCCAAGCTACTCCAGGTAAATACAAAACCTAGCTGAAAGCAGAGCCTTCCTGTTCTCAACCAGCTTCAAGACAAATTCCCCAGTGGCTGCTTCAGGCAAGTGCCATCTGTGCTCTGCCTGCACCGAGTGGCTTTGGTTTCTTTGAATTGGGAGGCCCAGTCATCTTTAATTCCTTCATAGCATGCAATGGAAGGCTTGCAAAACTAGCCAGCCAGAGACTGCTTGAAGCCAGATGTATGAGTGAGCGGTTAAGGGAATGATGAATGCCACAGTGTGCAGCTTTCCTGGGAGTCTCTTTGCCTCCCTTTTCTCCATGAAGGTGAAGTATAGCTTTTTTTTTCTTTCTTGCTGACTGGCTGCTTTAGAACAACATTTAAGATTCCAGGGCTCCTTCATTTCCTGTCTCAGTCCCCATGTGAGAAACAGCAGATCTGCAGATGCCCCTAAGGCTGGACCACTGAGTTGAAATGTGGATGTGGAATCTACCTGCTCCCTTCAGAAGGCTGCCCCTGTCAAAACTCAGCATCCTCCAGGGACTGGTTCTCAGACATGAAACCCCATCACCATGCCACCTTTGACTCCTGTCATGGGTGCTCAAGCCATGCTATCACTATCAAGTGTGCAGACAACATAGGTTCAGCTTCTGGTATAGTGTAAATCACCTCCAGATAACTTATGCTACCCAGCACAATGCACGTGCTATGTCAATAGCTGTTGTTTCATGGGGAATAATGATGGAAAAGAAGTGTACACATGTTCAGTGTAGACACGGCCAGCACAGGCCCAACTGCATCTTTGGTCTGCAGTTGCCTGAATCCAGGGATCTTTGACCTGTAGCTATGGAGGGCTAGTGTGAGTATTTCAGAGGTACCTGGGCTGTCAGACTATGTGTTTTGCTAGAATATTCTCTGCAGCATCTCTCTCCAAGTATTACAGCTCTGCCTGGTCAGGTCCTCTTGGAACTTTAGACTTCAGATTAGCTGTCATAGCTTTCAGGAACCTCTCCTGACCTCATTTTATTAGGCTCCCCTCCCCAGGGCCACTGTGATGCTATGCTTACCCTTTCCCCAGGCTTCCACTCCCTGCCTCCCCAATGTCTCCCTGTCTCCCAATGCCTGCCTGCACCATACTGAACACATGAAAGGAACTTAGCGCACACATGGTCCATGAAAGTATTGAGGTGTGGGTGGTGCAGGAACTGGTGGGTGGTAGACGAAGCAGATGCTAAGTGGTGTGTATCGGTCAGCACCTTCCACTGTACTGTGTTTGACAGAAGCAGAGCCCCAGTGGCATTTGGTTACAGGAGTTTACTGTTTGTTCTTCTGGCCTTTTGGGGGGGTCAGCTAGGCAGCTCTGTTGATCTAGGTTGGGCTGGCTTGCATGTTGAGCTTGACGTTTTTTTGTTAAGGTGAACAGAGCAATATAGTTTCACAGCTTACACTGAGAAAACCTCTGGTGATGGGCTGGGTCCGAGGGTGAGTGCACACATGACCTCTGGGGGCCTTGGTGGGAATAGGCACACCACTTTCTCTTAAACAAAGGCCTGCTCAGACCCAAGGGCAGAGGGTAGGTCTCACATGGTGAAGATGGGTGTAAGAGGAGGGACTGAAGGAGCCACTTCTGGAGCCTTTTTGTGTCACGGCTGTCTGCTGGGCTCGTGCGTGTCATTTACTCTTCCCATGTTATTACGTGGCGTCTGTTTACCCTTTCACTAGTATCCTCTCAGACAGGGAAGGGCTGCAAACTGTAAAGTCCTGTGACAGAAGACCTAGCTAGATTGCCCCCCTGAAGGCATTTGGCCAACAGCACTGATGAGGATGTTGGGTAGTGGAGAAGAGGGTATGTGGTGAGACCAAAAACATGGCCACCGGCCTGGCATCCCAGGCTCCGACAGCTAAGTTCCCTGGTAACTGAAAGCCCTGTGGGCTCTCATAAATAATAGATGTAATGAGTTTTGAAGAGCATCTCACATTGTGTGGTTGTAAGGTATTAGCAGGAATGGGTACCACTTTGGCTAGAGTAGCTATTTGACAAGTTAGTCTGTACCCAATGGCACTTCCTTTGTTCAGATGAGAAGTTAGGGGACAAATTGGCCTGTAAAGATATTCTTGTGGTCCAAGAAAAGGACAAGGAAGAAACCCTGAGTGTTTTTCTGCTACATAATCCCTGGGGCGGCAGGGGACAGAGGGGGGGGGAGGCAGCCGTAGTGACTGCAACTCTGTATGCAAAATCACATGGCTGTACCCTGTGTTCTTCCAGGCTCATCTACCCAGTGTATAGAAATGTTGTACTTGATCTTCTCTGGAGTAGCTTTTCCTTCCAGGAATGCTGGTGAGGCAGGCATTTCTCCCCTCCTGAAAGTTTTTGGTTCTTGGCAATTAGCAATGGCTTCTCTGCTGTAGAAACAGGAGGTTCAGTTGAGCACTGGGGTTAAACTGGACCCACAGACATTTCTTCCACTGACTTTGGAGGACAATACTAATAATGCTGCAAATGGGCCCTGGCTCTGGAGAAGCATGGGGTAGAAGGCAGGGCTTGAGGCCATTCCTCCCCAGACACAGAGAAGACATTTGGAAAGACCTCTCAGGATGGAAGGCAGAAGCCTAATGTAGTGATCTGGGTTATGGGTTCTCAGGGTCTGGGCCACTGCTAAGTGCAGAGGCCTCTGAATGGCCCCATGTCATCCGAGGCTGCATTCCTTTCTCCATAAGCCCTCACATATCTCCAGAGGCTGGCCCTTGGATGGCCTCGTGGAAACACCTGGGCCCAAATGTGGCCGGTTCCAGCAGCACAAGAGGAAGCGTCTGAGTGCTTCTCACTGAGAGATTATTATTATTTTTCTCTCCCTTCTCGCATGAATCATTTTGCCTGGAATCTTCCCAGGGAGGGTTCAACTGGCTAATTGATTCTGTCCCCACAATCAGGGAATCTGCCTCACTAACCAGGCAGAGCAGCTGAGACTTAAGGGCGGGTGGCGGGGGGAGTGGAGCTCTGGGCTCACCCAGTCCTGAGCTCAGTGTGGCTGCAGCATTTTAGAATTTTAGAGCCCAGCAGGCTTGGGGAAGTCTTAACAGAACTTCCACTTTGCTTAGCCAGAAGTTCTTTAGGTTTCACGGTCACTTTAAAGGTGTTGAGATATATGAACTGCCCCGCAGAAGGGCTTGGGAATGGACTGGCCATTAGCACTTACCATTACAACTCCCTAGTCCCTGGCGGCTGCCTTGACCCCTGTCTTGCTCTTGATTTCTCTGAAAGAGGAAGTCAAACAGACAGCAGGGTCCAGCCTCTAGAAAGGAGTTTCTGTTTGTGTTGTTGTTTTGGACAGGCTCTTCTATAGCCCCGGGGCCTTGCAGCTCTTAGTGTAGGCCAGACTGGCCTCAAAACTCACAGAGATCTGTTTGCCTCTGTTTCTGAAATGCCAGGATTAAAGGTGTGTGCCTCTGTATCTGGCCTGGGTATTTTATTTAATTAAGCTGATTAATTAATTAAACCGTGTGTGTTTGCATCTGGTTAGAGATTGTGTGGGTAGAGAGCAAGAGTGAGGGTGTGTCCTTCACAAATTATTTCATCTCTGAACTTCAGGTTCATCTTGAAAATGGGAGTTGTATTGCCCTCAGTGCCCCTTGACCATTCAACAGACCATAGCAAGCAGTAGGTGGCACTGGCTTTTGTACTTCTGCTATCTTTATTCGGTAACACTCTATTTCCTATTCTGAAGTCTCCTTAGAGCGCAGAAGGCTTCAGTGGCACATCATCCATTCATTTCCCCAGTAAGCCAGCCCCCAGCAAGATCTCTCATTCAGAAGGGCAAATGTAAGGCAAACAGAAGGGAACATGCAGTACAGCAGAAGTTAGGATCTGTTGTCACTGAGTTCCGGCTAGAGCAGACTGTGCTGGGCAACCCAGACTGGTGCTGAGGAGAGGCCAGGGGAGAGGGAGAGAGGGACTGGGAGATGGGAGCTCATGGCTACATGATTAACTGCAGGCCCTAGGCTCCTGGCTGGAGACGGTCAAGCAGTCTACTGAGCAGCACAGAGGTATGT
>LOJH01030519.1:11893-28979 GCA_001685095.1 Ellobius talpinus | reverse complement strand
ATGGATGGATGGATGGATGGATGGATGGATGGATGGATGGATGGATATAGATATGTAGTTATATAGTCCTGGTTACATTTCCTGACTCTAGGCTCTAGGTTGATGGACAAATTTTGTAAATCTGGTTCAAATAGTTGACTAAGCCACATGTGGTGGTTCATACCTGTAATTTTAGCATTCAAGAGGCAGAAGTAGGAGGAGTGTCAGGTCTACATGGTGAGTTCCAGGACAGAGAGCTATGTATTGAGAACATGTCTCAAAAAAAGAGCAAACAAAAATAGTTGATCAGCAGCAGTTTCTTTGTGTGAAAGTGTTGCCATGGTTTATAATGCTTGCAGGTATCCGTGGCCATCATGCTGTGCCCTGTAAACAGCAGACTATCTACAGGCTTCTCCTGCAGTTGCAGGTGTGTGTGGTTGGGTATGGAAGGCCGGCAAATGAGAGTGAAAATAAAATGTATGACCATGATTTCACTTAAGGAAAGTTCTGACCTATTGTGTTTCTGTTTGTTTCAAGAAAATGTGCTTTAGGCTTAAGAGTTTGAGATGAATGGTGATGAGGTTTATTCTTTTCCAATTTCCAACCAATACAAATGGATGTTCAAATCCTACCCTGGTGAGATCTCTGTGTTGGCATATGCAGTATGGATAAAACTCTGTGTTTGTTTTCTACTAGTGCCTGGATCAAAGTAGAACAGCTAAAGCCTTATCATGCTCATAAAGAGGAAATGATAAAGATCAACAAGGGCAAACGGTTCCAGCAAGCTGTGGATGCTGTTGAAGAGTTCCTCAGGAGAGCCAAGGGGAGAGACCAGGTGAGAGAGACTCTAGCGGTTCCCCGCACAGCAGGCTCATGCTTTAGCGTGGTTACCAGCAGATGGAATGTGTCACAGACGCTCTCCATTCCCATGAGATGCCCAGCAAGGGAACAACTGTGGTCCCAGAACTCTATGCCCATGGCTCACTTTTCTGAGGCTCACTTTTTTCTGAAGCATGTTGCTTTTAGAAGGAGTAGCTCAACTCTGGAGTACCTTAGAGAGCTTAGGAACATAGCCACTTCCTAGCGTTAGGGCTATACAAGTGACATGATTTTCTTTTTTTAAACTGTTTTTCCAGTGCAGACAGGGGTGAGCAAGAATCCTGTTTCTCAGGGTGGGCTATGAGGACAATTCACAGAAGTGCCTAGAGCACTACATGGCCAGTGTTGGTAGTGGCTGTTGTACTGGTCATCATTATTGTTGTTGAACTTTCAGACATCATCCCACACTTCTGCTGATGACAAGAATCGGCGTAATTCCAGTGAGGAGAGAAGTAGGCCAAACTCAGGTGATGAGAAACGCAAGCTTAGCCTGTCTGAAGGGAAGGTGAAGAAGAACTTGGGAGAAGGAAAGAAGAGGGTGACTTCGGGTTCTTCAGAGAGAGGCTCCAAATGCCTTAAAAGAGCCCAAGAGCAAAGTCCCCGGAAGCGGGGTCGGCCCCCAAAGGATGAGAAGGTTTGTCTTACCACTGTAGCTTCCCAAACTAGTGCTTTTTTTGTGTGTGTAAAGTAGAGCCATGCTCATCTAGTGGGTGTGGAGTTCTTGCCATGTTTTATAAATGATGTGAAAACAAAATGCACAGACATAGTAGGAGCAGGAGGTGGAGGCAGGAGAGCAGTCTCTTGAGTTGCTTAGGTACACTGGCCTGGCCAGGGGTAAGGCGCAAGAAGGGAGGGAAAGCTCTGTAGAGGTGAGCATGTATCCCATGTGAGGCATGAATCTGGCATGAGTATCCTGGCAGGTAGAGGGACAGATAAGTTGACACTGGATCACAGAGGACCATACAGTAAATTCATGATAATGGAAGCTCCTAGAAAGCTATTTAAGGTGGTTGTTTGGATGGCATGTGCCAAAATGGGCCTTAGTAACTGTGAGGACAGAAAAGACAGCTTGAAGCCAAGTAAAAAGCCATAGTCACCCATGAGAAGGGATAGCATTTCCTGAAAGGAATGGGGCAGAGGCATGTCAGAAGAAGCCTTTCTATGATTTGGCAACTGATTATGTGGAGGGGTGTAGATGAAAAGGAAAGAGAAGGTAGCGCCAAACTTCACCCCTAGAAGATAGTGCCCTTGCTTTCTTACATAATCAGGAGTCAAGAAATGGAGCTGTCTCACAGAAGAGAGAGAGCTGGTTCTTTTTGGCTTTTGGAGGGATTTGGGGGTTTGCTGTTGTCATTGTTTATGAAACTAAAGGTAGAACCTGGAGCTTCATGCATGGTCAGCAAACACTCCACCACTAAGCTACATGCTAGCCTTTGGTTCTTTCTTTTAGTGTGATGCATTTGAAGCATGACCCAAACAGTATTAGAGCTGTGGACTTGGGAAGCCATCTTGGATGAAGAATAGCCTTATCCATGAGACTAGATGAGCTTGTCTTGGGAATATGAAGAGGGGTGCTCAAGAAGACAGGCTGTACTGCAAAGAGAATATTTGGTCGGGCCTAGTAAAGTTGGACGTGCGGCCAGATGAAACCAGGAAGAAATGGCACATCTCTCACCTGTGTCTAACAAGTCTTGAATTTCAGGAAGTGAGTGACCTGTGAATTGTGAGGCGCACACTGGGAGATAATGCAGCCAGGATAAAAGGAGCAGAAGCCAGATGGCTGACGAGTACTGGGTGATAAAACCTTGATGAAACACTACACACCAGAGCAAGACTGGCAGGTTCAGTCAAACACCAGTGAAACGACACAGAGCAACTAAAGCTGCCTTGAGTTTGCGAAAAGAACAGGAGAGCTCACTGCATCTTGGAGCTGGCCCTGTTATACCTGTTCACAGGGTGCCTGGCCAACTGCTGCCAGGTTGTCTGATCTTCATGAGAGGGGCCAGAAATGCAGAATTGTATACAAAACACCCTACGTTTAAATGTTTGAATCTGATTCACATTTTAAAAACACTCACCCTGGTCTGCCTCTGTGGACCACTGATTGGAGAAGGTCCTTCACACTGTCCTGAGGCTAAGAGAGCAAGAGTTTCCCTATGACCATGATCAGGAGGTAGGGAGCTTCAGAGAACTGTAAGCCTCAGTGAGTAGGGGACTTTGCAAGGAATGTTACCTGATATGAGCTCCCAAAAGATAATGTAGTTTTCAGTCAAGAAGGAATTGGAGTTGTCACGTTTTATACTGTCTTCCAAATTACACTGTCTTCAGGCAAGTTCCTCATGGATTCCTGAATTACCCTGGACAGAAACAGCTTCCTATTAGATAAAGGGAAGTACAATGGAGAGGTTAGAACATAGGCCCTATGTTTGAATTATATATAACCTGTGGCTTCCTGCAACTGATTGACTGTGGCCAAGTTCCTTTCCTTCAGTTTCCTAGTCTGATGGAGCCTCATAGGTTTACTGTGAGAATTGAGTGAGTCCATGGGTGGTTCTGAAGAGTGATGGGTATCAGATCCAAATCCTGTGTGAGCTATTTCCAGGATAGGAGCCAGGTGTGCAGAGAACTGAGGTGGAAAGTTACTTCAGTCTAGCCCTCCCAGGATCCTACACAAGCTTTCTTCTATCTCAAGGCTTTCTTCAAGCTGATAATGAGAAGCAGTTCACCCTTACAACCGAGTAACTCATTTGGGTGGTAGTAACTTTTAACCAGGTTTCAGTCTAGGAAAGCAACCTGCTCTTGACCCCCAGCTGGGTCCTTTCTGGGTGTTTTTGGATTGGGCCTATGCTCAGTGCTTCAGAGAGTGTGCCCTGGTACTGGAGTGACAGTACATCTGAACTCATCTGTCCTGTAGCTTAGAGTGCAGGTGTGTTACCGTAGCAATTGTCATTTGGCTGGCAGTAAGCAGTAAAGCACAGGCTCCTAGCTGTAGAGTCCCAGGAGAGTGCCATTCTGTTGTGGTACAATCTTCTGTCCCCTAAGGATAACTGAAAAGGCCAACCTTGATCTCAGAGGTGCCAAATGCTTACCTTCAGACTAGACTGAATTTATGTCTAGACATCTGTTTCAGATCTTGCCTAGAGGCTTGCTCCCATGTCTTGACTGGACTTTCCTTTCCTGCTTCTAAGCTAATAACTACAGCTTCAGCCCAAGTTCAGTCATTCCCATGGTAGTCCTGAAATTTCACACTAATACCAAGAAGAGTGAATCAGGAATAGAGGTCTTTACTTTGTGTTTGAACCAAGAGCTATAAACTCCTTGTTCTCATTCCGGTGTCCCTGGAGCTCCACTGTCCGAACTTCATTGAATACAATCTTTTTTAAAAGACTTATTTATTAAGAGGGCACCAGATCTCATTACAGATGGTTGTGAGCCACTATGTTGTTGCTGGGAATTGAACTCAGGACCTCTGGAAGAGTAGCCAGTGCTCTTAACCTCTGAGCCATCTCCTTAGTCCCTTGTTGAATACAATTTAAAATTCACCAACCTTGTGTCAGGTGCCACGTAGTAACGTGATTGGAGGCTTCAATGTTAGCTCAAAAAGATTGTATCTGCCACTGCAGAACTGTCTTTGGGGCAGTGCTACAACATCCTGTCTATTACACAGATGCTTATTGGGCAGCTTCATTGCAGGCCACATGTCTAGGAAAAAAACTGAGAACTGTACAGATATGTCCACTCTCAGGCACTTCTCTAAGGCATATTTAGGTTCATCTACATGCCAGCATGATTCCCAACATGGAGTGGAAGGAGAACACACTTGTAATAGCACCAACCCTGGGTCCAAATTACTGGAATTTGGATTGTTTTGTGTAGGTTTTTGTTTGTGCGTTTGGTTAGTTGGTTGATTTGTTTTTCTGGTTGGTTTTTTGTTTGTTTGTTTTGGGTTTGTGTGTATATTTTTAGATAGGTCTCACTATGTAGCTTTGGTTGGCCTGGACCTGTGCAAACTCAGAGATATGCCTGTGTCTGCCTCCCTGGGGGCTGGGATGAAAGGTGTGTGCCACCATTCCCATGAGTTTGAATTTTTAATCTGTCTCACAGTTAACCAAGTTGATCTCGTTGCTTTTCTTTTCTGTAAAAGGAAGGCAGTATTAGTTCTCCATTGTGAGTAATGGGGTTACATAAGACCATATATGTAAATTAGTACTAAGATGATTTCTGAAACCTTTGCTGTCATTGTAATCAACATCACCTTCAAAGGGGAGAAGGTACTGAGAGGTCAAATAAAGCTACTTTGATGAAGGAACCTTTCCACGGTGTCCTAAAGTGAGCCTGTGACTCAGTAGACATGGTGGAAGACCATCCCCAGTAATACAGAAGTTCTGAGGTGGGTTTGAGTTTGGGGTGTTTGGGATGGGGGAATGGAGTGCTGGTAAACTAGAGAATGGCAAGGGAAGAGAAAAAATTAGGACTCAGGCTGGGTAGTGGTGGTACACACCTTCAGTCCCAGCACTCGAAAGGCAGAGGCAGGTGTTATCTCTGTGAGTTTGAGGCCAACCTGGTCTACAGAGCAAGTTCCAGGACAGCCAGAGCTATTAAGCAAAGAAACCCTGTCTCAGGGGTGTGGGGGAGGAAGGGAAGAAGAGTGTAGAGTAAGGTGACTGACTGTAGAACCCTTCCTGAAGGCTGCTATAGCAAACTTTAGCTTCCTTGTGAGACGTGGGAAACTGGAAAATGGGTCTGACATGAGCTGGTGTGTGAAATCTAGTCTGCATAGAGCCAGAGAGGGAGCAGGAGATATATTGTTCAGCTGCCTGCTTACAGGGATGGTGGTATGTTGGTACCACCAGTTTGGTATGAGTGACAAGGGAAAAGGGTGGCTTTATAGTGACAAAGCAGTGATCACTGCCCTTTGAGTCAAGGGAAACTCAAATTAGTAGAGGAGGAGACCTGGCACCAGGAAGGTGGAATGTTTGTGGGCACATGGGTATCCCACCAAGGTGGGTGAGGTATGATTTATTATCATAGGAGTAGGAGGGGCCAGACCAGCTTAGTCCAAGGGAGTGGGACCCAGGCCATGCTACTCATTTGTAACTGTGCCAAATGTATTCTGGCATTCATCATCACTTTCAAATCTGGGCGGGTCTCCTCAGCAGTACCATGGAGTTGTTCTTGTTCTTGTTTTTTTAAGACAAGGTAGATTCTCTCTGAAGCTACTGTTTTCTTAGTGATTATTACTTGCCATAAAGAATTTCCCTGTGACCTGCTGGCAGCTTCCTAATTAACCTTCATTCTTGTGACATAAGTGCATGTGTGGGTTTTGTTACTACAGGACTGGAGAAGAAGGCTCACTTTGTGTTGGCAGGAAGCAGTTGCCCTTCTCCCACTTAGAACCTTGCCCAGGGGATTGGCTTGAACTTACACTTAGACCATGGCACTTGCCAGGAGCTTAGTTTAGGGTTGAGTGTTGCCAAAAGGGAAGCAAAGTATCCTGATGGTTTCTCTGCTTTTCTCCTCTAGGACCTCACCATCCCTGAGTCGAGCACTGTGAAAGGGATGATGGCGGGACCGATGGCCACATTTAAATGGCAGCCAACTGCGAGCGAGGTAAAGAATTTTTCCTGCTATTAGCACTGGGCCACAATGTCAGAACAAGCACACAGCAGATATTCTGGCTTTGCTATGTGATCCTCTTTCCATTTCCACCCTTTCTGTTTGGTTTTGTTTTATTGAATAGCAATACAGAGGTCTAGGAGGAAAAAAACTGTTCAGTGTTTTAGGTTTAATGTTCTAGACAGTTTGCCTATTTAGCATCATATATGGGATTATAGACCCACTTTCATTCTTACTGTTTGGAGTAGAATTGTTTTTGTATTTATTGTAAATACCCTCTCTTCCATTAATATTCTTTTTTTTCCCTCTCTGTTTTGTTGTGCATGCGCCCCATCACCACCACCTTAGAGGAAGTATGAGGAAGTAGTTTTTTGGGGGAGGGTTGAGGGAGAGGTTATTTTGTCTTATGACAGGGTCTCCCTAGGTAGTCCCTGACTGTGTCAAACTAGATATCCTTCCACCTCAAATACTGATGTTAGATACTAGAATTATAGAAATGTAGCTACTAAGCCCAATTAATGCAGTTCTTGATGTTTTGTAGCCTGGGGTCACACTGGCTTCCCTGTGCCTGCACCTGGTAGTAGGCATAGTTGTGAACAGTTGTGGAGCTTTATGGTTGTGGCCACTGTAATCAGAATTGATCCCTGGAAGCCAAGCCCTCCCTACAAGGGTCTGGTCTCAGACCCAAGGAGACCAGGTTCTGAAACGAAGAGAGTCCTAGAACTGTTGTGGCTTATGCAGCCAGACCAGCTGCATGCCTGGTGAATATTTAGTACTTAAATGCAGGAGGGCTTTATAGTATTTTCCACAGAGTTACTAGAGTTATTAGTCTTAAACTGCAGAAGCATCTGTCTTTTTTGTGCTTGAATCCATTTTTCCTTAACTAGAATGGCACTTATGCTAACTCTGGCTTATGAAAGGCCAGAATTAGGCCTGATGGCACAGGCTTGCAATCCTAGCAGAGGCTGAAGCAAGACAATCACAGGGTCATGGCCTGCCTGAGTAACCAAGTGAGCTGAAGGCCCAGCCTGAGTAACATGAATCCATTTTAGCTTATAATAAAAAGTGAAAAGAAACCAGGTGGTAGTAGTACCCACCTTTAATCCTAGGACTCAGGAGGCAGAGGTAGGTAGATCTCTGTGAGTTCGAACACAGCCTGGTCTACAAAGCAAGTTCCGGGACAGCCAGAGCTATAACACAGAGAAACCCTGTCTCGAAAAAAAACAAGAAAAAAAAAGAGAGAGACAGAAAGAGTCAAAGACAGGTGAATCTATGTGTTTGAGGCCAGAGCTATAAAGTGAGTGTCTTAACCAAAAAAAAAAATGTGGAAAGAGGGCTTAGAGCTTAGAGGTAGAGCTCAGTGGTAGAGCACCTGCCTAGCATTGCCAAGGCCCTCTAGATTCAATCCCTAGTACAGAAAATAAAAAAACACTGCCAGGGTTGGGGATGACACATGCCTTTACTCCAAATAAAGAGTCAGAGGCAGGCGTATCCCTGTATATTTGAGGCCAGTGTAGTCTACAGAGCAAGTTCCAGGACAGCCAGGGCTACTCAGAGAAACCCTGTCTCAAAAAATAGAAGTTTCCCAACAGCTTTGAAGGAGATTTTGTTGGAGAAACCTTGCAGCAGGAGGGTGTCCCTCGTCTTGGCAAGAGGAAGTGACTTTGGTAGAAGGTAGCTCATTTGATTTCCTTGTTTTCTGATTTCAGCCAGTCAAAGATGCTGATCCTCATTTCCATCATTTTCTGCTGAGCCAAACAGAGAAGGTGAGTGCTCACTTGGGGCGAACCTGTTTATGAATGCTGTAGCAACAAGCTAAGTGACAGTGTAGGCCCATGAGGGAATCACATGCCAGTGAAATTAAAACTGAGAACAGTTTTTAGAACTCAGCCACTTGTACTGCTGAGATATCAGCTGTTGCCTTCAGAGTCTAAGGCGGAAGGAGCTAGACATGAAGGCTGTCTCCATGAGGTTGCCCATGCTTCCTGGGTCCGCATCCTGTGGCTCTGTGGTCAGGATAGCTTCCCAGCCCTGTGGCTATTGCAGGAAGCTTTACTAAAGTTTGTGAGACTGGGGGTTGGGCCAAACTTTGCAAGGATCCTAGAGCAATGAGTGACTTTGGAGGTGGGCAGATTTGATTTCCAGCCCAGCTTTTACTGACCAGCTCCATAACAAGATACATAAGTTGACACCTAATACCCAGAGTCAGACAAAGACCCACAAAGAGTTATGTGGAGTGTTGAAGGGTAATGAATGTTTCCCTCTGGATTTCTTAAAATTATACAACAAAGAAATATCCTGTGTTATTGTCTCACTTTAGGTATAACCATTTAGGGGAATGACCATGTAGAACTGTTGCACTGCACTTAATAAGCTGACTTTTTCCTTCCTCTTTATTAGCCAGCTGTCTGTTACCAGGCAATCACAAAGAAGTTGAAAATATGTGAAGAGGTATGTAAGCTTCCTGCCTTTCAGTTTTTATCTCACCTGTAGCCTCGCTGTGGTCAGACTGCTAGATGATCATTTGTACTTCCTATCCCTAGGAAACTGGTTCCACCTCCATCCAGGCAGCGGACAGCACAGCGGTGAATGGCAGCATCACACCCACAGACAAAAAGTAAGACCTTGGATGATGAGGCCTCCTGGAGACTCCAGATTCTGTTACAGCTGGGGAAGTGGCACCAAGGGAACCCTGAAGGGCGTGTCCAACCCTGATAATAATTTGGCAACAGTTTTATTTATCAGAGGAATTTGTCATTCCTACCCCGTGGGGTCCTTCATTGAGACTAGACTTAGGTCTTGGCTCCCTAATTGTCAGTGAGTCTGAGCAACTACTTCAGAAGATCTCTGAGCCTCCCAAAAGATGGCTTGTAAAGCACTGTCTCAGGCCCCCATCCTGGATAGGGCTTCTCAGCTGATAGTCTGTCTAGGGTGCAGCCCAAGAATTCATTTCTTTGCAAGTAGCAGAACTAACTGCTCTTGCTGCTACTGCTAGTCTGGAGCCACTCTTGGAAATTTGGCTCTGTATATACATTTACCTTGCATGATGGGAGCTCTAAGATTAGCCCTGGCAAGAGGCAAGCAGGTTTTTGGAATAAAGCCCTTTGTATTAACTTACCCATTTCTCCCTCTGTCACCTCCCTGTCCTTCCCATGCACCCTCAGTTGCTTTCCACCTTGCCTACACGATGGGCCCCAAACCTTCCGGAGACTTGTCTTTGCAGCTTCACTGCTACTTCAGCTGAGCCGGTTGAGCCTGCAGTCATTTGATGGAAAGGGTTTCATTACTAAGGAAGTGTGTTTTGAGCAATATAACAAGTATGAATTCTCATTTGTACTTTCCACATAGTTCTCTCACAGAGTAAACTCAGTATAACTTAACACTTCAAACTTTTGAAACCCCAGGTTATATAGATTCTTCTTGAACTCCCTCTCTGCAGTGTGCAGAAGATAGGAGCTTATTGGAAACTGATCAAAGGTTGGGGGAGATAGAGCCCAGAGGTGGTGGTGCACACCTGTGATCCCAGCACTTGGGAGGCTGGGACAGAAAAGGATCAGGAGTTCTAGGCCAGCGTGGACTGCTTAGCACAACCATGTCTCAAAACAGAAAGGTGAGGGCCAGGCATAGAAGGTAGGTATCCTTTAGTAAGGATTGTATTGGTTTTAAAAACGAGAACAGCACAGGACTAATGAGTTGAATCATATTCTCACCCAAGACCTTGACTCCCTCTCAAGGCAACTCTTTTGTTTCGTTTTTCAGTTTTTCAAGACAGGATTTCTCTGTTGCCCTAGCTGTCCTAAAACTTACTCTGTAGACCAGGCTGGCCTCAAACTCAAAAAGACCCGCCTGCTTCTGCCTCCTGAGTGCTGGGATTAAAGGAGTGCAATGCCAACACCACCTGGCAAAGCATCTCTTTCTTTATCTATTGAGTTTGAAGTCAGCCACCAAAGCAACTGATTCATATTAACCCACACTGACATAGCAACTGTTGGACTATTACTTGTCATGTTGGAAATACAGATATTTTGTTCATATCTGTTGAGTTTCCTAAAACACAAAAGGAAAGAAAATGACTGACTTGAAAGGCTTTGTGGGGGGGAAATTGTACTACTACATAAGAGAGTTATGAATGTCAAAAGTCTTGTCATAAAACCTAGTGATCAAAGAACCTTTTGTTGAAGGTGATGGCTTTGATTAACATGATGTTGTATGTGCTGGGACAGAATGTTGAGTACTAGGTATTCCTGCCAGAATTAGGAAAGCCTCCAATTAAAGGAGTCATTTTCTAATGGTGCCTGTAGGTGAGATTCCAGAAAAACCAAAAGTATGGAGAGGCTACGCAGAGCGTTTGTGAGGAATTTGCAGAAAATGTTGAGAACTGAGAGAAAACCCAAATAGGAAATAAGAAAATAGTGAAATTTCTGAAAGAAAGGCATCTAACTATTATACCATGCAAGAATTGAAAGTATATAAAAACCAGCTGGGTATAGTGGTTCACTCTGGAGTCCAGCACTCAGGAGGCTGACACAGGAACATTGCTCTAAGTTGAGGCTACTGAGCCACATATCTGACCAGACTGGGCTACAATGTGAGATCCTGTGTCAATTAAAAAAACATAAAATAAGATAAAAGAAAAGTCTGGGGAGATGGCTCAGTTGATAAACTCTTACCACATAATTCAGGACCTAAATTCTGTTCCCAGTACCCACATGAAAAAGCCAGACATGGTGGTGCATACCTCTAATCTAAGTGCTAAGGAGACAGGCAGGTAGATCACTGGAGCTCACTCGCCAGCCAGCTTCACCTGCTTAGCAAGTTTCAGGCCTGTGAGAATCTTGTCTCCCAAAAAAGTTATTTGTGTCTGAGAATGACACTCAAGGTTATCTTTTGACCTACACATACTCAGAAAGTATAAGAACGAGAAAAGACATTAGGCAAGATTAAGATCTCTGTACAAGTACATAAAGACAGCTACTACTGCTACTGTCCCATCGGTTTCCCCAGTGGCAGGAAGGTAGAGGTAGGCAAAATTTACCATTTACACTTCAGTCACTGAGAGTTGTGATGGATTGAGAATAAGGTGTTGGAAACTAAGCTTTGGAGGATGTAGGGTGAGAACTTGGAAGAACAGGTGTCAGGGAGAGGCAGTGCATACTACTACTATTGCCTCCTACGTTGTGGAGGTCGCCTGGCTATCAACACTTGTCTCTGTAGTTTATGGATTTTGGGCACACTATATAGTGGTCTGAAAGCCTAGTGCACGGAGTTGCTGATCAGGAAGCCATTCAGGAGCTGAAGACAGTTCTGTGCTTTGTCACTGGAGTGGAATTAGAAGCTCAGATGCTCTATCAAAAGCAAGGGGGCCCACAATTGGAAGACTAGCCATGAGGTATGGAAGTCATGCTTTGGTATCTGGTGATCAAAGATTTAGACATGGGCCATATGCATTTAGGGACCCTTACTGACCATCCAGAAGAAGAAATACAATGCTGGACCAAGGCTGTAAAGCATTGCCTAACATGAAACTCCCCTGGGTTTGATGCCCAGTGTCATAAAAGAAAAAAGTACATTATTACTTGTGCTGCAAGATGGACGTGCCTTTGAACCAACCAATCTTTGTCTCTTTCAGGATAGGATTTTTAGGCCTTGGCTTAATGGGAAGTGGCATCGTCTCCAATTTGCTAAAAATGGGTCATACAGTGACTGTCTGGAACCGGACTGCAGAGAAAGTAAGTATTAAGGGTGAGGTTTGTCACTTGGAAAGTGGAGTAACTGGGGGTAGTTACTCAGTGTTTCCATACAGTAGTGTTCTTTACATAGGAAAATGAGTTAAGCTTAGTCCAGACAGAAGGATATATAAGATGTTATTATAAAAATTTAAATATGTAAAACTACTCAAGGTGTGCCACACATGATGGCCCGTGTCTGTAATTTCAGCACTGAGGAGATTGAGGCATGAGGATTGCCTTGCATTCTAGGCTAGCCTAGCTTATATAGGAAGCCCCAGACTACAGTGTGACCTTTTCTCAAAAATACAAAGAAGTCTAGCATGGTAATGCACTCCCTTAATTGTAGCACTCAGGAGACAGAAGCAGGCAGATCTCTATGAATTCAAGGCCATCTTGGTCTACAGAGAAAGTTATGAGAAACCTTGTCTCAAAAAAAAAAGCAGGCTGGAAAGATGACTCAGCAGTTGAAAGTGTGTGTATTGTGTACTATTCCAGAGGTCTAGAGTTCAGTCCACAGCATATACATCAGGTAGCTTACAACCACCTATAACTCCAGCTCCAGCAAATTCAATGTCCTCTTCTGACTAATGGACACCTATGCTCATGTGTCCGTACACACACACACATACATTAAAAAATAGTCTTTTTAAAAAGAAAATACAAATAACAATAGCAGCAGAAATACCATTGCTATAAAATGAAGAGTACCCTATCATGTGGAGTATGTAGGCAGACCAGCTTCATCCTTGTAACCACCATACTGTGTCTATGATGTGGCCCATTCTGAGCAGGTTGAGCAGCAAGGCATGCTTCAGGAAATGAGAGCACTGTTCTTATATGGACTGAAGGACCAGAGGCTAGAAAGGTGCTACAGTCCTATGAATGATAAATAACTGCAGGGCTGAAGTGAAAACTGATCACTAAAGGAGACATTGGAGCTAAATGATGACAAAATATTAATAAAAATGATAATTAACAAAAATGTCACCAAAAAAAACAGACAAACCAGGCAGTGGTAGCTCATGCCTTTAATCCCAGCACTTGGGAGGTAGAGGCAGGTGGATCTCTGTGAGTTCGTGGCCATTCTGGTCTACAAAGTGACTTCTAGGACAGCCAGAGCAGTTACACAGAGAAACCCTGTCTCAAAAAAANAAGCATGTCTTCAGGGCTGGGTGTGGTAGTATATGCCTTTGGTCCCAACAGAGGCAAAAAGATTTTGTTTCAAGGCCAGTTTGGCCTACAGTGTAAGTTCCAAGCCAGCCAGTGCTACATCATGAGACTCAAAAAAAAAAAATTTTAGGGACTAGACTGCTGTAGGTCAGTGCTAGAGCAAGGCCCTGGTTCTCTTCCTTAGTACCTCCACTCCCAAAATTGGTTTGTACTGGATCAGGTGCCTTTCAAGAACAGAAAAATGATTGGGTTTTGTTGGGAGCCTGGGACAGTGGGCTCCAAAGGCCATGCTTTATTGTTAGGCCACAGGTGTTGAGCATTGGGTAGATTCTGTGAGGATCTAACCCAGGTAAGATCCTAAAACTCCACTGCAGTAGTGACTCCAGCATTCTCCTCAGAACTGCAGTTGCTGCAAGTGAGGGAAAGCAGGGTGTCTGGGCGCGTGTGGTACTGGGACATTTCCCTTTGAAAGAAGTGCCGTTTTTCTTGATTGGAAAATATAGACAAGAGAGTGAAGCGTCTAAGAATTAAGTCAGGCAGACCCAAATTCAAATCACAGATGTGCTGTGTACCTTACATGGCAAGACACTCTGCTTGTCTCTCCCTGTGTGAGTAGCAGAGCAAGAGCACCTGCTTCCTAGAGGGCAGAAATGGACAGTACTCAGCTCTGAAGAACTCAACACAGGACCAGGCAGGAGATTGCTATAAAAAGCCATTTAGTCCTCTAGTAATCCCCCTTGGAATTTCTTTTAAGTCTGTTGATAGAAATGGTCTTTTGACTGGGCATGATGATGCTTGCTTTCAATCCCAGAACTTGGAAGACAGAAGCAATGAGATCTCTATGAGTTCGAAGGGGGTCAGCCTGGCCTACATACACATAACAAGTTACAGGCCAACCAAACATAGTGAGATGCTGCTACACATACATCAAAAGAGGAAGGGTCGTCTAGGACTGGGGAGACGGCTCAGTAGGTGATGGTTCTTGCCACCAAGTCTAACCACCTGAGTCCTGAATTTTATCACCAGGACTCAAATTGTGAAAGGAGGGACTCCTGACCCACGTGTTCACATACATACATCACTAAGTAAATAAATATAAAAGCAAGAAAAAAGTTTGAATAGTCCTCTGGCCAGGTACAGAGGCAAGTGTCTATGGTCCCAGCTGCTCAGGAGGCTAGACTTCCCAGGCCAGACTGAATGCACAACACAGTGAGACTCTGTATCAGAATGACAGCAAAATAGAATGATCTACTGGTGCTTCTGAAATAATAAATAAGAAGCATGGTCTTAGTATTCAGAAAAAGAAGAATAAACTGAGTGGTGGTGTTGGTGCACGCCTTTAATACCAGCACTTGGGAGGCAGAGGCAGGCGGATCTCTGTGAGTTCAAGGTCAGCCTGGTCTCTATAACTAGTTCCAGGACTCCAAGAGCTAGAGAAACCCTGTCTCGGGGTGGGAGTAAAATTGACTTATGGCTTATACATAGGCAGAAGGATCATTAGTTCAAAGCCAGCCTAGGCTACCTAGCAAATTGAAGGCTAATATGAACTACAGAATTAGACACTGTCAAAAAAAATTATTATTTATTTGTTTGTTTGTTTGTTTGTTTTTCTGAGACAGGGTTTCTCTGTGTAGTCCTGACTGTCTGGAATTCACTGCGTAGACCAGGCTGGCCTCTAACTCACAGAGATCTGCCTGCCTCTGTCTCCTGGCTGGTGGGATTAAAGGCATGTGCCGTCACCTCCTGACCAAAAAAAAAAGATTTAAGAGTAAGTGATGGGCTAGAAAAATGGTTCAGTAATTAAAAGTACTTTCAGAGGACCAGGGTTCATATCTCAGTGCTGTATGGTTCCTCATAACTGTCTGTAACTCTAGTTCAAGGGATCTGACATCCTCTTCTGGCCTTTGAGGCCACCAGGTGCACATATGGTATATATACATATATTCAGGTAAACATTGATTTGTGTAAAATATATAGTCTTTAAAAGGGGTGGGGCAGTGGTTCTCCTGTTACTGCCATGCCCACTGTTCTTTGCAGTAAATATACTAAGTATACCTGTTTTCTCTCTAAAATATAATTGACTTGGGAAGATGGTTAGTCTTACTAAATAGATTGCTGTTCACTGAGGTTCTAAGTTCAAACCCCTCATATCCACATAAAAACTGAGCATTTACAATAAATTTTTAATTAACATTGAGGCCAGTTTAGGAAGACACTAGATGTTGAGCTCTGGCCTCCATGTTAATGTACACATGAGCCCACACATATGTGCACCTGTAAACATAAGCACATACAAATAATAAAAAAAATCAAAATTCAAAAGATGGGGCACTCTGTGAGAGCTCCTTAGCCTAGAAACAAAACCTAAAGCTTCATTCCCAGTAGACTAGACAGTACTAGCCTCCAGAAAGGCTGCTCATTACAAGGTAGGGAGAAACAACAAAGACTGATCAGAGGAAATTTGCAAAAACCATCTATAAACAATCAAAATTCTCTAAAGAAAAAGATAAATATGAGGGCTGGAAAGATAGCTCAGAGGTTAAGAGCAGTGGCTGCTCTTCCAGAGGACCTGATTTGATTCCCAGCAACCACATGGCTCACAACCAATCTGTAATCTGGTGCCCTTTTCTGATGTGTGTGAGGACAGAGCACTCATATACATAAAATACATGAATAAATAAATCTTTAAAAAAAGGAAAAAGATAAGTAGTGTTTTTGTTGTTGTTGATATTGTTGCTTTTTAAGTTTTTGTTTGTTTTTGCTTTTTGTTTTTTGTTTTGGTTTGGTTTTTGATACAGGATTTCCTAGTAGCTATGGAGCTGGTCCTGGAACTCGCTCTATAGACCAGGCTGGTCTTGAGCTCACAGAGATCCTCCTGCCTCTGCCTCCTGAGTGCTGAAATTAAAGGCGAGCACCACCGTTGCCCAGATTAAATTTTTTTTGACTTTTTGAGACACAGTCTCACTGTATAGCTCTGCCTTTGCCTGCCTTTAATCCCACTAGCCAGGAGACAGAGGCAGGCAGATCTCTGTGAGTTCAAGGCTGACCTTAACCTCTCAGAGATCCACCTTCTGCCTCCCAAGTACTAGGATTAATGGTGTGCACCACTGCATCTGACCTTAAGATCTGATTTATTTTATATGTACTTTATATTTTATGTGTATGAATATTTTGCTTGTATGTATGTGTACGTATACAGCATGCATGCCCGGTGCCCTTGGAAGTCAGAAGAGTATGTTGGAACCCCTGGAACTGGAGTTACAAAAGATTCTGAACTGCCATGTGGGTGCTGGGAATAAAACCTGTGTCCTTTGACAAAACACCAAGTGCTTTTTAACTGCTGAGCCTTCTCTACAGTTCTAGATCACTAGTTATTGGATAATAGTTTTCCAAAGCAAAAATTAGACAATATTGACTGTCCACCAACTGAAAGTAGTTGTGGCAGTGTATGGTTCAGTGGGTAAAGATGTGTGCTGCCTAGACTGACCACCTGCACCAATGCCCAGAACCCATGTAGTAGAAGGAGAGCCGACTCCAGCAAATTGTTCTACAACCTTCACATGTATATGTGCATGCACAGGCACACAAATAAAATTAATGCAATTAAAAAAAAAGTTTTAGGAGTCTGGGAGAGATGACTCGGCACTTAAGAACACTGTATAGGGGCTGGAGAGATGGCTCAGAGGTTAAGAGCATTTCCTGCTCTTCCAAAG
>LOJH01030516.1:0-17088 GCA_001685095.1 Ellobius talpinus | reverse complement strand
TCCTACAATTTGTTCTGTAGACCAGGCTGGCCTTGAACTCAGATATCTGCTTACCTCTGCCTCCCAAGTGCAGGGATTAAAGGAGTGCATAATGCCACTTTTTTCACACACACACATTTATTTAAGCCAAGTATCACGCCACATGACTTTAATTCCAGCGTTGAGAGGCAGTGGCAAGTGTATCGATGAATTTAAGGCCAGCTTGGTCTATAAGGCTACATAATGAGACCTGTTTTAAAAAACCCAAAATATATTTATTATTGTGTTTTATGGTGTGGGTAGGGGCACACATGTCACTGCATATGTGTAGAGGTCAGACAACAACTCTGTCCAGTCAGTTCTTTCTTACTGCCTTTATGTGGGTTCCAGGAATCAAACTCAGGTCATCAGGCTTGCTCAGCATGTGCCTTTGTCTTCTGAGGCCTCTTGCTGGCCTGTGGCTCAGTTTTCAAATGCTGAATTTTTAGTATACAATTAGCTCTCAATAAATGTGCCCAAAGAGATTTATTCACATAAGATATGCATAGCCAAAAGCATATAAGAATACATTCAACCTCACTGGGTCACTAAAAAGATGCAAATCAAAGCCACCACCTCTTTATAGCCATAAGTATGGCTACAGGTGAAAGCAATACAAACCAAACCATTGTGTTGTCAAGGCTATGGAGCTTTCATACACTGCAGGTGTGGATGGGAAATGGTGCAGCTGCTGTGGAAAACCATCTGGTAGCTGTTCAGGAAGCTAAACAGAGAATTAGAATATGACCTAACCATTCTACTCCTGTGTATGTGTCCAAAGAGTTTAAAATAAGTCTTCCACGAGCACTCATGAGTTGGCACAGCAGCCCTATTCACAGCAGCTGGAAGGTGGGTGCTCTAGTTTGCTTTCTGTTGCTGTGATCAACACCATGGCCCAAAGCAGCTTATTGGAAGAAAGGGTTTATTTGGCCATCATCATGGAGGGGAGTCAGAGGCAGGAACTGAAGCAGAGAATTTGGAAGGAGGCTCCTTACTGGCTCACTCCCCATGACTCATTCAGCTTGCTTTCTTATACAATCCAGGATCACCCATCCAGGGTTGAGCCACCCATAGTGGACTGGGCATACATCAATCATTAATCAAGAAAATGCCCCACAGACAAGTCCACAGGACAATATGATGGAATCAATCTCTCGGTCCCTCTTCCCAGGTGACTCTAATTTGTGCCAAGTTGACAAAACCTGTCTAGCACAGTGGAAAATACTCAAATGGCCTTCATGGGTGGGTGCACAGAGCCGTATGTCCATCAGAAGTGCAAAGATCCATATGCCCATCAATGGTGGTATCCAAAGATCCATATTGCTCATGGAGGAGTATAGCTGTATGCCTATCAGTGGACAGGTGAACAGACCTATATGCCCATCAGCAGATGGGTGTATTTCATCCCAAAGGACTGAAAACAGAATTCAGGCTTCAGCAATGATATAAGAAACCAGGCTCAGAGGACCACATAGCATGTGCTTCAATGTTCTATAAATTCAAAGCAGGCAAAATTTGGGTGGGATATAGCTAGGTAGATAAAATGCTTATCTAGCAAGCATAAGGCTTAACCCTGTAAAATGGGTGTGGTTAACACAAGCCTGTAATCCCAGCACTCCAGAGGAGGAAGAGGCTGGAAGGTCAGGAGTTCAGGCTATCCTTGGCTGTGTAGTGAGTTCAAGTCCAGCCTACATGAGACATGGTCTAAAGAAGAGTTGGGAAAGCTTACAGAGGCATAAAACAAATTAGATGAATGGTTTCCAGGGGCTGGAAGGGGAAAGGTGTAACTAGAGGTTTCTCTCCCACCCACCAGTTCCTGAATAACCACTCTGAGGCTTAATATAAATTACAAACTTTGGGGCCTATTAGTTCAGGCTTATTATTAACTAGCTCTTACAATTTAAACGAACCCTTTTCTATTATTCTATATTTTACCATGAGGCTTGTGGCTTGTTACCTCACATCTTGTGGCATCTCCCTGGCATCTGGCTGGCTCCACCCCTTTTCTTCCTGTACTTCTGTTTGAATTTCCCACCTGACTCTAGTCTGCCTGGCTGTTGACCAAATCAGCATCTTTATTAACCAATGGTGATAAAACATATTCACAGCATACAGAGATACATCCCACATCAAAAAGGGTGGTGGCTTAGTGAGCATGCGGTTCCCTTCCGTGGTGATGGGGCTATTCCGAGGTAAATGGTAGTGATGATTTCAGAGCACTGTGAGTGTGCTCAATGCCAGTGATACTGCATCCTAAAATGGCTGATACATGGATTATAACTGACATTTTACTATTTCAAAAGATAATCATGGGCTGGAGAGATGCCTCAGCACTTTTGAGCACGTGTTGCTCTTGCAAGGCCCCAGGTTTGGTTCCCAGCACTCACATTGTGGCTCACAACCATCCCTAATGCAAGTGCTTGGAAGTCTGACAACCTTTTCTGAAAGGAACACCAGGCATGCATATGATGTGCATACACATGCACAGGTGAAACACTCATACACACAAAATAAATAAGCATTTTGAAAGACAAACATTAAGATATCCAGAGGGATCTCTAGCCGGACTCCTTCAGGATCATTTTCCAAGACATTCCTCTTCCTCATGTTATGGGTCCAGGGTCTCTGAGATCCTGGGCTAGTCATCACCGCAAGAGCCTGATGAGTGGGTGGCTCAGCCTACAAGCTCCTCCTCCCCTGGTCCCTTGCCCCTTGCAGATACTGGCTGAACTATGAGTCCTACCTGCTGGAGAATTCCAAGGAGACTGTGGACATGCCTTTTGTTAAGGCCTTGATTCAGAATGTCAGCACAGATGTCTCAGAAGACCTACTCTTCTCTCTGACGCCCTCCCAGGTGAAGAGCTTCCTGGTGGCTGGCTCAGGCCTCTGTGGTACCCATCAAAGCTTACCCCTCCTGAGCCAGGGTGCTAGGAGATTCCTGAATTGGCCCCCCTTCTCAGCCCTTGATGTCCTCAGAAAGTCTCCTTTCTCCCAGAGGCCTTGGGTGCTCATCTGGAAGATGAATCTCTGGCACCTCCAAGCCTAAAGTGCCCACTAACCTCTCTACCAGAGCGCACATCTGAAGTCAGAGTAAGGGCACACTTGGCCTCAGAGCAACTGAATGGGAGGGGAGGCTGTAGATTTACACTGGCCCAGATTCAAAGACCTCTGCCCTTACCAGCCATAGCCATTGTGGGCACATTACTTTTCTGACCCTCCATTTTCTTGCCTGTAAATAGTGAGAATATTGCCCACTTTCAAGAGATCAGAAGCCAGGCAGGATGACGCACAGTCATTCTCCTGGTACTCAGGAGGCAGAGGCAGGAGGATTGCTCCTGAGTTCCAGGTAAGCACAGGCTATCCAGATAGCCTCTGTCTCAAAAACAACAGAACAAAAACATATTGGAAAGAGCATCTGACTTAATATCCAAGGAATTCTTGGTCCAGCGAGGGCTCAGCAAGTCCCCAGCCTCCCCGCAGGGAAGACGTTGAGGGCAAAGGTCCAGGCATCTTGCTAAGTTGCTCATCACCCAACATCCTCAGCCTTTTATGATGCTGTGCCCTCTGGGTAGGGTATGCACTGGCCCAAGGCATCACCCACATGTCCTTTTGACAAGATCTGGACTAGGAAAGTGAAACTGGGGCTTCAACCCCAACTCTTAGCTTCCTCTTCCCATGAGCATGAACCCTTCTGAAGCGGGGAACTGGCAGATGCAGGCTGAGGCCCCAGGATACCCAGGTCAGAGACTAGACAAAGCATGACCGGTGATTTCTGAGGTTTGTTCTAACATTCTATGCTCGGTTCCTATAAAACTTCACTGTTGGGCAGGAAGGACTTCACGCTCAAGGTGAACACAAGTCTCTTGCCTTCACACGGAGGAAAGCTTCTTTCCAGGATGCCCCCCACTGGCCCTCCCCACACTTAAAAGCAGAGCACGGTTGCACCAACACAGTCAAGCTCATCTGGTCCCTGGGATGGGGAAGCTGGGCCCCACTGTTGATGCCTATCCAAGGGCCTAGTCCACGAGAAGCAGAGCCTCCACCCCAGAACTAAAAGTCCTCAGATGCCGCCCCTTCTCACAGCATGCTGCAGTTTCTCTCCCAACGGGGATAGTAGCAGCACCTGAGTGGGGGCTGGAATCCTCTAGGTAATGTAGGGGCTTCTGGGTCCATGGTTACAGATCCCAAAGCAGGTGATGCAGGGTGAGGACCAGCCCACTGACAGAGCCCGACTTCCCAAGAGCCTGTTTGGAGCCCTCCTGCCTGGCAACAGGTCTGCTGTCCGGTTGGCCATAACTGTTCTAGACATTGGTGCAGGGAATGTCTTCAAGGTAAGAGGCTTGCTGGGAGCTCAGGAAGCTGCAGTTAAATACTCAGTGGGCCAGAGTCCCTGAGATGTTCTTTAAGGCAGTCGGGTCATCCAAGAGCCATTTCTAAAGTCTGTGGACTGAAGACGACTCTGATATCCTGACATCAGTACCTCTTGGCTGTGTAGGAAGTCCAAGTGGGCTCATGCATGCTCGTGTGTCCTTGCACATGCAAAACCATTCCCGAGAACATATAATCAGGTATGCTCAGATATGACTCTGTCCACATGGGCCAACATGCTCTCCCTGGACAACACATGCCAGACGGTGCTCCTGAGGCATGCAACCATCCACTTAAATTTATGCACCCTTGGGCCTGGATGCAACTCATCCTCCACCTGGAAGTATTCACTGACATTTACCCCCATTTCCTGGCTTATCTTAGCCTCAAGCTCTTCCGGTTCAGAGATGTCAGGGGTTGGCTTTGAGCAAGGTGATAGGGAGCCTGGCTTATCTTAGCCTCAAGCTCTTCCGGTTCAGAGATGCCAGGGGTTGGCTTTGAGCAAGGTGATAGGGAGCCTAGAGCCCAGTTCAGCCTAGCTCAGTATGTTATAGTGAGCAGCAGGAAGATGGCTGCCTATGCCCCTGGATAGCTGGATCTCTACTCCCCTAGTTTCAGGCTTTGACCCCAAGTGAGGGGACGTCCTAGAGTTCTCTGGACCCCTAACTAGGGCAGGTAAGGTCAGCCCCTCCTACAGCCTAGCCTCCTGCTACTGCCTCCCAGGGCCCCAAGCTCCTCCAGGACAACGGCAGCAGCAGCGTGTTGAACAACCGCATGGTGGGCCTGAGTGTGGGCCAGATGCACACCACCGGGCTATCGGAACCAGTGGAGATCACCTTCTCCCACCAGCATCAGCCACCTGTGAGTCTTCTGCCCAGGCCTGGCAGTTACCGGAGGGCACACAGTACCTGAGCTCTGAGAAGCCGTGCATGGGCCTCACACCCTTTACCCAGAAGAAACCATCAGGGTCGTGCAGAATTATGCCCGAAGACATCTGTCTGCCCCACCCATGTGAACACACATGCCCCATCCCATCCCATCTCTGTGTTCATAAATGTGTGATAACCTGGAACACCCATCTGCATGTGTGCTTTCCATAGCAGACAGGCAATGGTCCTGAAGGCGTGTGTGCACAGACAGGCAAACCCTCCTGTGTGTGCCATGTTTGTTGTATCTTCCCCACACACACAGCAACTGTCCAGGGAGCATCGATTCGCAGGCATGCAATCTCCCCATGTAGCCTACAGAGGTCTTCCTCTTAAGGCACACGTAGGCCGGGAGCACTGTCTCCTCCCTGCCTCCCCCTCCTTCCTTTCCTGACTTGCACTCTCTGGTTTCAGAAAGTGATCCTCACTTGTGTATTCTGGAATGTGGTTAAAGGTAGGTCTGGAAGACTTCTCTAGAATGAGAAAAAAGAAAGCTACATGCTTCCATAGGGCTGAAGGAAGGTGAGGGTAGAGGTGGGCCCTCCCTTCCCTCTTCTTCTCCCCCCCTGTCCTTACCTTTCTGTGGCCCCCAGGAGACTGGGATTCCCAAGGCTGCTCCACAGAGCTCGGGGATGAGAGGACTGTCTGCCGCTGCAACCACTTGACCTTCTTCGCCTTGCTGCTGGTAACAGCCCATGCCCTCCTGATCTCAGAGGTCCAGCCTCTGTCCTGGGAGAGGCTTCCTGGCCGTCTGGGGTTTGGGAGATGTGCGGACCTGGCCTCTCAGTGATGTGATGTGGACTTGGGGTCATCTACAGAGGCCGATCTTGGACCTGGCCACGGCACAGACTCTTACTCGCATCTCCCAAGCAGGCTGTGGAGTCTCCATGATCTTCCTGGCCTTCACCATTGTTTTCTATGTTGCCCTCAGGTGAGCAGCCCCACCCCCTTTTTCTCATGCCCTCAGGGAGGTACAGGAAAGGATTAGAGTATCTTTGTCCTGTGGCCTCACCTGGTGGTCTTCTCTGGTCCTGAGTCTGCTAGTTGACAAGATGGGACTAGCATTTGAAGTTGGAAGTAGGAGAAATTCAGCTCAGATGGGTGAACACAGGGCATGATTGATTCATGGGACTAGAAAACTCATGCCTGTGGCCCAGGCAGGGCTAGAACTAGGGGCTCCACCCGAGGCCCCAGGGGTTGGCCCTACCTTCCACAGCTTTTCCCTCTCCTTTGTCAGGATGCTAATTTCACCCTTTCCCTCAAGAACTGCTCCTTAGATATTCAAGCAAAGATGAAGCTCCAGAATTGAGGTCTTTAAAAGCAAACATTTTGAAATAATTATAGACTAACTGGAAACTGCAAAAATAGCACAGACAGTCTGTGGTTCCTTCCCGGAACTTCCCCAAGTATGTCATCTGTAACTGTAGAGTATTATCAAAGCCAGGAAGCTGTCAGTGGCAGAATATGGTTAAGTAGTCTCAAGACCCCTTCAGTTCCACTGCTTTAGACATCATCAGTATGGGCATGCATGCATGCATGCGTGTGTGTGTGCGTGCGCACGCGTGCGTGCTTGCATGCATGCTTATGTGTGCACACGAGTGCGTGCATGTGTGTTTGTGTGCCCACATCCACACTGGAATGGGGATATAATCTGTCTCAATGAAACTACATGGCCCCTGTTAGAGTATTCAAAGTTGCAACAGAAGGCTGAGCACTTCTGTGGGCACAGAACTCTGGGAGTCACACTTCTATGTGCATGCATCTTTACCTCATGAATATCTAATTGTTTTAGGGTCTGACTTTGATCACAGGCCAATGACACAAGCCACAATGGTCACAGGGTAGAATATACAGGCCGACCAAGCCATTTGACGACTCTTGGATTTAAATGGCAAGAGACTAACCACCACCTTCCTAGTTCCTCGTGGCTGAAGGTGGGGAAGAGTGCCCCTTCAGGGACACGCAAGTTTCTCCAGCAAGGAACAGGCACGGGACAGACACAAGAGACAGATAGTACTGCCACCTGGCTCTTCTGAGCCAGACTGTAGCAAAGTCTACAGTGTAGCAAAGACACCTCATGCTTGCTGACTTGGAGAAACCTGTGAGATAAGCCTCTGTCCCAACCTTCCCTAACCCCAGCTCCTAGAGCCCAAGCTCGCTGGAACCTACCTGGAGCATTCTTTGACCTTCCATCTTTCCAGTCCAGGGATCACTACTGTCCTTCTCATGTGCCTTCATCACGGAGTAGCCCTGGGCTTCAGCCCCTGTGTGCTGCACCCACGGCATCCCTCCCCTTTCCCACCCCTCCAAGCACTGGCCTAGAACACAGTCCCTAGCCCGTTCCCATTCTCAGTGAGCTGCGTGTACCTCACCAGCTAGCCATGCTGCTGGATCCTTGAGCCGAGCTTGGAGCACTAGAGGAAACTGTTGCTGGCTCTCAACATCGGAGCCTAGCAGCTTAGCTTAGACATGCCTCTTATCTCCACTCCAGAAAACTGTAGGCTCTGACTCTCGAATGGGAGCCCTTCTGGTCTTTATTTGCTAGGAATTCAGAGTGGCAAGAAGCCTCACAGAGAAGCAGGGAGCACTGGTTGGGTAGAGACTCTGGGACCCTGAGCAAGTCTCTGGCCCTCCCCCAGCCCTGCTCACTGCTACATTCTAGGCCTCACCCGTTTGCCCACATCTGCTCACCCAACTCACATACTCAGAGCTTCCTGCCCACTGTGCCCAACATGGGTGGATCCCCTGTGGCAAGGTGGCAGAGAATTTCACTGTGTTACTGGGAAATACCTGCATGGTCAAGCCTGGGAGACACGAGAAAACAAACTCCATCATTGTCCTTCTCTCCCAGGCTCTCTCTGCAGAGGTTCAAGTCTGAAGATGCCCCTAAGATCCACATGGCTCTGAGCAGCAGCCTATTTCTTCTGAATCTTACCTTCTTGATCAGTGTGGGGAGCAGCTCTCAAGGCCCCCCAACTTCCTGCGGGGTGCGAGCTGCCGTCTTCCACTACTTCCTGCTGTGTGTCTTCACCTGGATGGGCCTGGAGGCCTTCCACCTCTACCTGCTGGCCATCAGGGTCTTCAATACCTACTTTGGACACTATTTCCTGAAGCTGAGCCTGCTGGGATGGGGTAAGCACAGGCTGGAGGGGTAGAAGGCAGGTTAGAGGGCTAAGGAGGTAGAACCTATGGAAGCCCAAAGCTTGCGGGATGGATGGCTGCAGGGATTTGAGACGAGCTCACCCAAGGGAACACTGGTGATGCCCACTTCCTCCCCTTGCCCCAGGCCTGCCTGCTCTTGTGGTCATTGGTGTTGGGAGTAGCAACAGTTACGGTGTTTACACTATCCGCGACCGGGAGAACCGCACCTCGCTGGAGCTGTGAGTGGGGCTGTGGGGAACAGAGGGTATGGAGGTCTTTGGTTTCCTGGGAGGGAGAGAATGAGGGGAGGGGGCCTTAGGAGGAGAATGACAATGCTAAGGATGGTCAGATCCAGCTGACTTGTGACACAGGAGGCAAATGGAAGTCTGGAGTCAGGAAGTGAAATAAAGGAGGCAGGGAGGCAGTCCAGGAAAGCCGGGGCAGTGGTGGGGGAGCATCTTCTTGTCACTGAAGATCAGCCAGGGAAGCTTCCTGGGGTTCAATGGTCAGGGTTTCCTACCCAGCCCCAGCGGCTGTCCTCTTCCTTCAGGTGCTGGTTCCAGAAAGAACCTGTCCTGTATGCTACTGTCCACGGCTACTTCCTTGTCAGCTTCCTCTTTGGAGCTGTGGTGCTGGCTCTGGTGGCCTGGAAGATCTTCACACTGCCCAGTGTCACAGCGGGCAAAGAACAGGGCCAGACCTGGAGGTCGGTCTTCACTGTTCTGGGCCTCTCCAGCCTGGTGGGCATGACCTGGGGGCTGGCTGTGCTCACGCCCCTGGGGTTGTCCACCATCTACATCTTTGCCCTCTTCAACTCACTGCAAGGTGAGGCTGTCTCATTGGCACCAGGGATACCTGGGGGTCAGGGAGGGCACTTTCCAGGACACAGGATCCCACAGAAGCCAGCTCAAGTCAAAGGTGCTAATTTTAGATATGCAAGACTCTTGTGGGATTCAGGGCAGCAAGGGCGGCTGGTGTCACCGGGCCAGGATCAGGAAAAGCCACATAAATCAAAGCAGATAGTCCCATCTTCTGTTCTGGAGCTGAGTGTTGTCTCCTACCTAGGCTCTGTGGCAACTCGGTCTCTCTCTGCTTTCCAAAATGGCTGCCTAACATGACTCTTTCAAGTCTCTGAATCAGGTGACCACCTCTAGTCCTAACCAGTCCTAGCTAGGAAGGCAGAGTCATGTCAGGACATAGAATTCTAAAGAAGTTTTTAATGTATTTAATTATTTTTTTTAAATTGCTACAACAAAATGCCCAACAAAAGCAGCTTACTAAAGGCCTTCCCTTGGCTCACGAGTGCAGACCCTGTGATGGGGAGGCGTGATGCAGCTACTCACATCATACCTGTATCAGGACACGGGAGACAGACAGGTGCTAGCACTTAGCTCTCTCTTTTTAATTATTAGAATTGTATTGATTTATTTATTTGTGTATGAATGCATGCACACGTGGCGGTCGGAGGACAACCTGTGGAAGTCGGTCCTCTCCTTCCACCATGTGGGTCCCAGGTATTGAGTCCCTGCCGTCAGGATTTCTGGCAAGCACCTTTACTGCTGACCCGTGTCACCAGACCTCTTTGAGATTTCTTCCAGGTCCTTGGAATGGCCCCCTCCTTTCAGGGCGGGTCTTCCCACCTGGATCAGCTTGATTGAGAAACTCCCTCACAGGCATGCCTAGGGGCTTGTCTCTTAAGTGAGTCTCAGCCTGTCAAGGTGACAGTGTTAACCATTGCCCCGCCGCCCTATCAGACAGTCAGTACTTCTGATCCTCACTCATCTCTAAGTCAGAGTGGCCTTGTCCCTTCCTCAGCCCAGTTTTCACAATGAATGCGTGCATGCATGGGACCCAAGAGGTCTTTGGTGCACTGGCGTATTACCAGCGTCCTGAGCCAGAGGCCTGGCTTCCTTTGGAGAGTGCACATAGCCACTTGCCCAGTCAACCAGATGAAACAGAAAAGGGGTACACTGAGAATAGCTACCTTGGAGGAGCAGGAGGAACAGCATCCTCTGCCCTGACTTCAGGGTGATGTCAATCTTGTCCTGGCACATGGAGGAAACAAAAGACTGGGCAAGCGGCATGCACAGTCAGGACCTTGTTAATCATTAACTTAGGACAGTTATTCAGGGAGCTGTCTGAAGTAAGAAAGTGCTCCCATCTTGGAGTAGCCTTAACTTTTGTCACAAGATGCTCATTTGTTAGACCCACTGTTCCAGGAATCCAAGATGACTACAGGAGAGGAAGACTCAGAAGATGGACAGGTCAGGAAGCCAAGGGGAGGGGGCGTGTTAGGTCTTCATGTGTCAGGCCGTGACTGTCCACAGCCAGCACTGCTCCCGTGCTTGGGAACAGGACCCTGCAAAAGCTGCTGGTTGATAATCTACTGATTACATCAGCCTTGAGAGAGGATCGCCATCTTAGATGTACACTCCTTAAATGTTTAGCATGTCTGTGTACACAGTTGAAGTACCCAGTTTAAGGTAGCAAAGGAGAGAGCTGCCAAACTTCTTTCTACTCTGCTTTTGGTTACATGCCGGCACCTGCTGGCCCAGGTGAAGATCCGTGCTGTTAGCCAAGCCTCTAATCTTTAGGGGCACCATATTGACTGCAGTAGAAGCCACATACCACAGACACTCTCAGGTTAAGGTCCTAGCTTTAAGATTTATACATGTATGCATGTGGGGTGTGGGCAAAGAAAGGGACCACGGGAAGGAAAAAGGTTTAAAGGAAGAGGGTGGGGAGAAGGCAATGGAATACGTAGGGCATAAGAGTAGATAGGGACCTGCTGGGGTGAAGGGTACAAGCTGGGAGACAGAGGTGGAGAGAGAACACCCAAAACAAATTATGTGTGAAAAACCATGGTGAGTACCCGGAGAGGTGGCTCAGTGGCTGAGAGCACTGGCTGCTCTTCCAGAGACCCCAGGTTTGGTTCCCAGCAGCCATGTGGGAGCTCACAACCTCTTAACTCCAGTTCCAGGGAAGCAAGTGCCCTCTTCTGGCACCGGGCACACCTGCAATTACACTTACATGCAGGCAAAAATGCTCATATGCATAAGATAAAAACAAATCTTTTTCTTAAAGAAAAGAAAATGTTACAGTAAAATCTACCTTCTTGTATGTTAACTAAAATGATAAATAAAAGATGGGCTGGAGAGATGGGTCAATGGGTGAGAGCATTTGCTGCTATCATAGAGAACCCAGGTTCAGTTCCCAGTGCCCCCATGGGAGGTCACAACCGTCTGTGATTTCAGTTCCAGTGAATCCAATACCTATAGCTTCTGCAGATACCTGGTCCACATACGTACACGCAGGTAAAACGCTCATATATATATAAAGTAAATCTTAAAAAACAATATACAGACACAGACACACACAATTACTTTACAACTATCTGTGATAGTATCCAGATAAATAACTATTGATTCACATTTGGAATATCCCAAAGGTTTGGAATTGGGAAAAGAGGCATCTTGAACTTAGAGATGACATTATTATCCTTTTTGGTTTGCTTGTTTTGTTTTTGAGACAGGGTTTCTCTGTGTAATGACTCTGGCTGACTAGAAGTTGCTTTGCAGACCAGGTTGACCTCAAATTTACAGAGATCCGCCTGCCTCTGCCTCCTGAGTGCTGAAATTAAAGGTGTGCACCACCACCACCTGTCTAATCTTATTATTCTTGCATGGGCTACATTAACATGGAAGCCTGCATGTCTCACTCTGATGAGTCTAAGTTATTTGGCTTTCCCACCTTCCTCCACATACAACAGACAGAGCCCTTGGTACCTTCTAGTGTCTAAACATGGTTGCCGTTGTGTGGTGTTTTCATTATGAATTCCTTTCAGGCACACAGTTGTACTTCCCAGTCAATTCTGTACTTCCTCTAGTTTTTATACGCTACTACGCCTTCCCTTTTCATCCTGCTGGAAGGCACCCTGTAGCCATCCTTCACAGGAGGATGGTGGGGAGCACGGTGAGGCGAGCCCATTTGGTGAGCCAGGTGTGGCAGTGGCGTTGATTTATATAACTGGGAATGCCTCTGTTTTGCTCTTCCTTTGCTGTGGTAGGTGTGTGTGGAATTTGTGGTCTCTAAGGTTTTATTTGGTTCTCTTTCAGGAATAGATTTCATTTTACCTAATTCTTTCGTCAAGTGCCTGACTGTTTAGAGTGGAGCCCCTGCTTTGCTGCTTTGCTCAATGAAACCCTCTCTTTACCACAGGCGTCTTCATCTTCTGCTGGTTCATCATCCTTTACTTCCCGAGGCAGAGCACCACAGCCCCCTCCTCTGGCACTGCCCGCCTTGGCCAGGCCCACTCCATGTCACAAGACTAGGTGACTGAAGTGTGCTCTCACCTCCAGCTGGATTGCATGACCTCAGACAGCTAGCTCCCTACCTCCTTCTGGGTTCTGTTGCCTTCTCTGTACAGGGTGTCTGAGAAGGAAGAGAACAGAGACCACGCTGAACCATATGACTTCGAAGCTCCCATTCAGAGGGCTGGAGATAGATTGATGGCTTAAAGAGGACACTGGTTCAGCTCCCAGCACCCACATGCTGGCTCACAACTGTCTGGAACTATAGTTCCAGGAGCTCTGATGCCATCTTTGGGTCTCCAAGGGCACCAGGCATGAAGGTGCTGTATATAGATACATGTGGGCAAAACACTCATACACATGAAGTAGAAATTAAAAAAACATTTTGAAAAGCTCCCATTCAGATGTGTTCATGGGTCCAAAAAGCCACAAAAGCAGATTTGCAGGAGAGTCCCTATTAGCCTGAGACCAACCACTCTGACAGAGTGTCATCTTTACCCCGGCTGCCATAGAAACGGATCTCGACAGCTAAGCAGCTGTTTCCAGCCATGGACCACCTCTCATCTCACTGGGAGCCTGGGCCAAAGAGAGGAAACCGGTGAAGCCCCTGGAAGAAACTTCAGTCTTTCGTGTTCTTTTCCCGCCACTCCCACTACAATCCCACCGTATAGCGGCATGTCCGTCTTCCCAACCCCCGGGACATTCACAGGCTATTGTTCCTTATGTACCAGGGGAGCAGAGGGCAGGAGGTTTCTTTGGGGGCTTTGATGGTCTTCTACCTACTCTAGCCTCATCTTTGCTCCCTAGTTGGGGCTCATCCTAATTGCAATTACTGCACTATTGAGGGCTGAGGTCCTCCTAAGTGCCCAGGATACTTTCAGAGAATGCCCCTCAGAGGGTGAGCTTCCAGGAACACCTGCACTCACTCCACTTGACTGCCAGGTGGGAGGTCTGAATCTGACCTGCTGTCATTGTTGGGGCAGAAGTTGAGGTCCGGAACTGGAGCCATGCCTGCTCCATCCACGTTAGTGCATGAGGCCAATGGGGAAGGGAGAAAAGGCCACCCTTTCCCCAGTGTCCAACTCCTATAAGCAGGGACCTAGACAGCCTTGTCCACTGTTTCCACCCAGCCTGAGCAGCAGGCCTTCTCATGTTAAGCCAATAATTGTCGCACACATTTTAATAAACAAATACTCATTGGCTGAGCAAACAGATGTGTGTGTTTGCATAAACCTGACAGGCTCCCGGAGATGCTTCAGGCAGGACTCAGGTTAAGCTTGTGGCTTTCGGTGGCTCAGCCTTCATTCCTCAACCACGGCTTTCTTCTGTAGCTTCAGCAGCCTTGAAGGAGACACGGGCCAGCACTGCCACCTGCAGCCTGAGGCGGTCCCTTATCCTCGATTTTGTGGAAGAAAGGAATTTCTGTAGTGCCAGTGTGAAGCATGTTGTTAAAGAGAGTGTGTGTGTTTGTGTGTATGTGTGTGAGAGAGAGAGACAGAGAGAGTGAGAGAGAGAGAAAGAGAGAGAGAGAAAGGGAGAGAAATAGAGAGATTTTAAATGTAGATTTAAACACGGGAGCTAGAAGAGGCGCTCAGGGAAGGGATAAGTCACTCCTAAGTGTATGAGTGTGGTTTCTCAAGAAAGCCTCTAACTTCAGGTCCTGACAACCGCCGTTGATACATGTGTGATTTGAGTGGCTCTCAAGTGACAGCTCAAGCGGTGGGTGGGTAAGGAATTTCCTTTCTTTTCTTCTCCCTTTCGGATAAATGAGATTATACAGTTTCTCTGGCGATGCCTTGCAGGTCTGTTATCTGGTCAGGTAAGACGTGCCTGTTACTGCAAATGGGGTTCCTAGAAAGCTGCCCATTTCTCGCTGGGAAAGGAAAACTGTCATACATGCTCAGGACTGGAGCATAGTTCATTGCTAGGCTAACATTCTTTGAAATCTCTCTGCGAAGAGAAACCATTGTGCTGTGTGAGCCGCCAGCCTTCACAGCAAACGTTCATTGTGCTGGGACGCTTGACTCTCAGCTGTCAGAGTCTTCAGTCAGACTCCAGCATGAGGGGCTCCTCTCCCTCCTATATCTCCTTAATTCCCTCTGTTTCCCCAGTCTCTGTGAGAAGCAAAAAGCAGTAGAAATAATAGAGAGAGCCAGATCTGGTGGGTTACCCCTGTAATCCCAGCCCTCAGGAGGTAACAGTGGGATCATCATAAGTTCAAAGCTAGCTTAGGATACATAGTGAGACTTTGCCTCAAAAAACAGAGAAAATAATAATAGAGGTGTGGGCCAAGGCTAATCTTTATTGTCGATTTGGCTGCATCCAAAATCAACTAAAATCAACCTGTAAAGGATTTTTCTAGGTCATATTAGTTGAAGCAGGAAGACCCACCCTAAGTGAGTGTCACCTTCTGGTGGCAGATGAAAGGACAGCGAAGAAAGCCATTTTGCCCGCTTGCCCTCATTCTCCCTGGAAAACCCATCTCCTGTCACTGTGGGGTTCTTCAGCTGGTACTAGCACCAGCTTCTTTGGGAATTCAGTGTAGACTGAAGACCATCAGCTCTCCAGGAACCTTTACCGTCAGATTGGGGCTGCTGAAACATTCAGCAATTTCTGTATTCTTAGCCTCTCTAATGTGAGACAGCCATTGCTAGGCTGCCTGTACCGGTTCCTTCCTGTAAGCCACTCTAACAATCCCATGTATATTCATTTATTGGTTCTCTTCCTTTCGAGAACCCTGACTAATACGAGAGGGAAAGGAGCCATGGTGAGCGTCCCACCCCTGCCCTGCTGTGGCCTGCAGAGTACCCCTCACATCCCAGGACTTTCTCTCTACCTAGATTTCTGTCCCCCTCATTACCCATTCCCAGCAGGCCAGTAAAGATGCCTAGACTGTAGGCTGCCAGCCCCTTCCTGCCCAACTGGGCATACTGGTAACCGCAGGAACATCCTTGTCACCTGACTTCTGGCTAATAACAGGAAGGAAGGCAAGAAGGCTGCTGTTGAATTCTGGGAAAGGATCCCATGCTTTGGTGTGTGTTGAGCCACAGTCTGTTTTGGAGGACAGGCTTGGGGCCTTTGGGTCTTATCGTCACAGGTGTTTCTCACGCCTTGGAGCTAAGGATAGAGTTGTCTTAGAAACTGGAATCTTGACTCTGCTACTCAGGAGTCATGTGACACTGGGCATGTTGTCCCACCTCTCAGAGCCTAGGCCTTGCCTCATCTAAAATAGGTATTATAGAGTTCCTGCCCTGTCCTGAGAGGTTTGTGGCAAAAATAGATAGCGGCCCTGATTCCTATTGACTCCCCCTTCCCTTCACCACCACTTAAAGAACAACTGGCCAAGGGTGCTGCAATGTAGAAACGGAGTCAGAGAGGGACAGCAACCTGTCCACTCAACACCCCTCCACAGGTTGGACTGAAGCCAGGGTGCTAGCTTCTGGGTGCCAGCTCCTCCCAGGACCATTCCCGGATTCAGGAAAGCACATGCATGTAATCCCAGCACTCAAGAGCATGTGGAACCAACGAAAAGGCAGTGGGCAACGCCGAAGGAGACTGTGGGGGCAGGAGGATGGCAGGTTCCAGGTCAGCCTGGCTACGGTGGGGATTTAATGAGAATGGGCTCTGTAGGCTCATATTTGAATGGTTGGTCCTTAGTTAAAGAATTGTCAGAAGGGTTAGGAGGTGTGGCTTTGTTGGAGAGGTGTGTCCCTAGGAGTAGGCTTTGAGGTTTCAAAAGCCCATGCCAGGCCCAGTGTCTCTACCTCTCTTCCCCCCCACCTCCTCCTGCTTCCTGTGAATCAGGATATAAAGCTTTTGACTACTGCTTCAGTGCCATGCCTGCCCACTTCCCACCACGATGATCATGCACTCACTCTCTGAAACTGTAAGCAAGCCCCAATTAAATGTTTTCTTTTATAAATGTTGCCTTAGGGCTGGAGAGATAGCTCAGCGGTTAAGAGAACTGGCTGCTTTTCCAGAGGTCCTGAGTTCAATTCCCAGCAATCATATGGTGTCTCACAGCCATCTACAATGAGATCTGCTGCCCTCTTCTGGCCTGCAGGCACACACGGAAGGAATGTTGCTTACATAATAAATAAATCTTAAAAAAAATAAGTGTTGCCTTGGTCACAGTGTCACTTCACAACAATAGAACACTCACTAAGACAGGTACATTGTAAGACTCTGTCTCAGAACTCTCTCCATGTCCCCACCCTGGAACTCAAGGCAACCCAGGCTGTGGCTTTCCTGGGCAGGCTCAATGGGACGTGGGCCACCCAGGCTACAGCCCTGTTGACTGGCTTCCTGATATAGACGGGGTGGGG
>LOJH01030515.1:3980-20907 GCA_001685095.1 Ellobius talpinus | reverse complement strand
AGTGCTTAAATGAATACAATTTGTGTGTTGTTTCCTGGTATAGGCTAGCTGTGCGGGAGCCGGGAGGGACGAAAAGCAGGCCTGCTCCCCTTTCACTACATATTAATTATTTGGGAGTTTCACATCATGCACCCCAATCCCACTCACCTCCCAGACCCTCCATACCACCTCTCACCCCTACAACACCCTCTAAACATCACCCAAAAATCAGTAAAAAACAAAACACACACACACAAAACCCACCTCATTTTCTGTTTTCCCAATACCTCTTCATTCATCCTAGTGGCATTAGATGCGGCAGTGTGTCACGCAGTGCATCCAATTGTCCAATCAGCTCCAACTATAAGATGTTCATTGCAATAAGTTATTAATAGGTCTGGTTCAAGTACTTTGTCATTTCATCATCACTGGGTCCTCACTGAAACTCCTCTCAAGCATCCTGTTGTTGCTCTAAGTCATTGAGATCCTGTGGCTTTTGTTCCATAGGACCAATCACTTCAAGCACTCCAGCAGGTCAAAGATGTGGGAGATGTAGGGTTGCCTAATCAAAGACTGAGGATGTTGATCTGGGTGGTGGCTGAACTGGTTGGTCTGGGCCACTAGGATCAACCCCTTCAGGTGATGTGGTGCTGGTGTGGAGCCAGCTCTACTAGTAGACCCATGCCTTAGGGACCAGCTCTCCCACACCAGTGGTGTGGGGTGGGGCCATCCCTCCTGAATACGAGGGCCATTTCTTCCATGGAGAGCCCAGGCCACTTCTCCTGCTTCAGTGTGAAATGAGGCCAGCTATCCCAGGGACAAAGAAGGATGGGGCTGTCTAATAATGGCCCTCAAATTTCAAAGTTCATGGTTCCTATGAGTCCCTTTGGCAACATGGGCCATGGGTGCCATCAAAGACTGCAGCTGTAGCAGTACCATGGACCCAAACATGGCTCTAAGCAGAAGCTTGAGCCCAGACATCACCATGGCCTCAGTGGCAGCACCACCCACTCAGATATACGAGACCCTAGCAGGAGCAAGACCCCAACATGATCTCAAGTGGCTGTTCAGATGCTGGGGATCTGTACAGTCCTTGCTGGCAATAAGAGCCGGGGCCATCATGTCAAAGATCTACCAACATTTCTGTGATTTAACCTCCATTCTTTGCTTCTTCATTTGTAACTGAATTTTCAATAGGAAGACCTCTGATTCTCGAATTCTTAATGGTAAGTGGCACTCTTCACTGGTAGATAATGTATATGCTCACACAGTCTGTCACTATGTAGTAGGAGAAGAAAAAAAGTGTGGATTTGTTTTATGGGTGAACTTCAATCCAATCACCTGGGCAGTTGTACTGACCCATTGCCCTTGGAACAACTTGAAGGAGGGTGTAGAATTTAGAATTCACAAGACTTACAAAGAACTCCAGGTTAAATGAGAGCATGCATACAGAGAGAGAGAGAGAGAGAGAGAGAGAGGGAGAGGAGAGAGGACGTTCACACATATGAACGAACTGAGCCCACACCACCTAAGAGAGGCCACCTTATTTTCCTGTCTTTCTCCTTTACCTTCTTGATCAGTAAAGTTTTCACACGGTTTGGAATGTTAAATTCCCTTCTGACGGAGGAGAGGTTTGGTGTTTAAGAACACTTATAACCCTACTCTCAAAAGCTCTTATTTTCTCTTCCTCATATTTTTCCCAATATGATTGACATCAAGGATAGCAATTCCATTACGAAAAACATCTCACCCTTTCATTTTGTATATTTGCTTTCTGGCCCTGAAAAATCAGTCAAAACATTCAAAGAAAAAAATAAAGGGAACACCTGAGGCTGGGAGAGAAAGAAGGTGCAGAGAACTAAGGGGAGTTGACTGTAGTGTATGGAAATGATCAGTAGGTACTGTATATGAGATGTCTGAAGAATAAAAAGCTACTAAAAATAAATACATTAAAATCAGTACAAAACATGGTTAAATTTTCTTATTGCCCATATTATTTACTTATCTGTAGCTAACATTTTATAGCACATTTAAGCTTTCTGCTTCAAGTGCTGTTTAAAATATTAAAATTATGATTGGAAATTGCATCATTCACACCTTCTAAAAATCTGTGAAAAGTTCAGAGTATAAAGCTAAATAACTTACTTGCAACCATGTAAGTTCCTACTACTGTTTTCTTTTTGAAGGTCTGAGTTATATCTATTTTTACTGACTTCAACTGCGTGATAGATAACATGTTCATATTTAGTTAGAGACGTAACACTCGGAACACATCTAGAAAGTCATTTATACAGCTTCACGAAGAGTGCACGCACACTAAACTTTCAGGGGTGTTGTAAAAGCATGGTATAATTTCAGAATAGTGTCAATCACTTCCTTCAAAAGGCTTAGAAAGATATGTGCACAAGTTTATGTGCACTTGAGTTTTAAAAAGTTAAAGTACTGTTTCCGTGGAAGAAAGAGTGACAAATTGAAAACCTGTACTGCGTATTTCTGGTGTACAGCAAGACATTTTCATGCATATGTAGAGTAAAATGATGATGGCAATCAAGTAAATTAACATTTCCATCATCTCCCATACTTCATCTGTGGTACAGATACCTGCAGTCTATTTTTAATTCAATTTATATTATAAAATATGATTACTATATCACTCACCTTAGGTATGTTATCTCTATGCTCTTCTTTCAGAATTTCAGAGAGTTCCTAGCTGCTGACCTACATCTTCCCGTTTCACTCTGGTAACAAGAAGTCTGCACTCTTCTTAGGTATTTGACTTCATTTTAAAATTCTCTGTGTAGATGACATCACACAATGTTATTCTTTACAGAATTGTCTTATTTGACTTAGTTTAATGTCCCAGCCCCCAGGCGCAGACATACTCTTGTGAATGGCTGTATTTTCAGACATATAAAAATATTAATACTATGTCCTCACGCATCACCTCTAAAGGGCTCTGACTCTTGTCATGTCTTACTCATCATGAATAATTCTACAGTGAAGATAGAAGCGCAGCACTTTCTGTGAGTTATTGATTTCACTTTCTTTTTAATCTGCACCCAGAAAGGTAATATCTGGGTCACGTGAGGATCCTATTTTCATGTTTCCGGTAGCCTTCATGTAGAATCCCTAGGGACTGTACTTGTATACATTCTTGTTCCCCACATTCTTGTTAGGCTGTATCTCATCTCTTTGACACCAGACATGCTCCCATTTCACTGCACTTTTCATTTACATTTTTCTCATAATACTGCTGTTGTGACTGTCAGCTTTCCATCATTGTGACCAAATATTAATGCCTGTGATAATCAACTTAAAAGTGTTCTGATTTACTCTGGAGTGCAGGTGAGTAGGTTCCAGTTTCTGGGTGTTTGGCTCCACTGGTTTAGATCTTGTGGCTAGATAGACATAAGGCTGGAAGAGCAAGTCAGAGGAAAGAAACCAAACAAAACCCTATTCATCCCACTGAGGCTGGAAATCGAAGGAATGAGAAAGATAGAAAGAGCCAGAACCTCGTCCTTTTATTTGAGGCCATATCCCAAAGGACCTAACCACCTTCCCCTTGGCCTCGCTTGTTCAATGCCTACATTACTACCCAAGTGAGGCTGATGACTAAGCTTTTAGTACAAGGACCTTTGCAGTGCTCTGGAAATATAAGCCATGACACCCTGTAAGACCTGCCTCTCCTCTGCCCCTCTCTCCCTCCCTACCCCACCTCTTTCTATTTCTTCCCCTCCCCTTCTCCCTCCTCTCTCTCCCCTCTCCATTTCTCTCCTCTATCCACTCTCTTACTCTGTTCTGCTTTCTCTTCCCTCTGCATCTCTCCTCTACATATACTAGGCAATCATCTTAAGATGGAGATACATGCCCAGGCTCTAGTAAGATTTCTTCAAAATTTCTGTATTTATTTGCATAGTTTCCTTAGGATAATTTTTATTAAAAAAACAGGTGTCATAAAAGAAACATTAGCAGCTCTTAAAAAGCATTTGAGTATTTGTTTCTATAAGAATTCTGAATTTTGCTGCAGCTCACAGAGAACCATATCTAATAAAATGAAATGCGCAGGTGCAAGTGATCATTTTCTAGAGCACAATATAAAAAATGTCTTTAAAAGTTGGTTCATAACAAATCATTGTGTGAAAACTAGTCACTCAGTTCTAAACAGGTTCTTTAAAGGCCATAAATGACAGCATTTAGTCTATAACAAATGTCATCATGCTGAGAATTTGAGAATGGATGGATGCTGGAATCAAGAATACACACACACGTGCATATATATACAATGTAAAATATTAAGAAATTTTTTCATGAAGAAATTATGACCTCTTGAGGTGAGATTCAGAGACAAAGAGGCTAGTTGAGTCCTCCTATAATTCTGAGTGGATTAAGTGCAATGGGATGAGGCAAATACTTTTGGAAGCATTGTTGTGTATGGTTGTAAGAAAAACCTCAGCACCAACATGATGTGTGTATTTCCCATTTGACAGATGAAACCTGAAGCTTAAAGACACCAAATAACATCACTGAAAAGCATCACACCTGCATCTCCATTTTTATATATTGATTGAAACCTTGCTTTACTGAACTCTCTTGTCTCTGTAGTGAGTTTCTTTTTATCTAGACACACATTAATACCATGTTACTTCTTCCAATCCAATCTGCATCCGTTATATTATTTTTTCTTGCCTAATTACTCTGGATAGAACCTTAAGTAGTGGTACAAAGACATCCTTGCTATGTTTATGATTTGAGGATGAAGTGTTTAGTCCATTACTACTGATTACAATTCTGATCATCATCACTTCACCTTCTCATACTGACGTCACCTATCAGAAAGGTAACTATTCTTTCTACTTCTAGTTTGTGCAGTTGTTATATAAGAGAGACAAAAATATGTAAGGTAATTTTCTGTGGCTAATGATGACATTAATTTTTCTACTTGGTTGACACTTATTAGATTGTATTAATTGAACTTTTGATATCAGAATAGCATTTATGCCTGAATTAAATCCTACTTTCTTATTTATGTAATACTTTTGAAATTATGAACAAAATTTTGTTCACAAAACCCACAAGGTCAAAAAGCCTAGCAAAATACTCTACCACTGTGGTAGTTTGAATATAACTGGCCTTCATAAGCTCATAGGGAGCGATACTATTAGGAGGTGTGACTTTATTAAAGTAATGTGGTCTTGTTTGAAGAAGTGTGTCACTATGGAGGCGAACTTTGAGGTCTCATATATGCCCAAGCCATACCCAGTGTTTCAGACTACTTTCTACTGCCTACACAAATAGAACTCTCAGTTATCCCTCCAGCACCATGTCTACTTTCATGCCCACCATGATGATAATGGACTGAATTTCTGAACTGTAAGCCACTGAATTAAATGTTTTCTTTATAAGACTTTCCATGGTCATGGTGTTTGTTCAAAGCAATAAAACTAAGACATTTAGTTAGTTAGGGCTACTAAATGGGCTACATCTTTTTTGGCACAGAATTGTGATTTTAAATATTTATTATGAAGGACATTGCTGTATAGGTTGGTTGAACTTTTTCTTGCTATGTATTCTGCTTTTATTTAAGAGTGATTCTGCCTTCAGAGAATTAATTCAAAAAGTTTCATCCTGTTCTAATTTTGGAAATAAAAAGAATTATAAATTATTTTTCAATATTTAGTAGAATGCACCGAAGACACCATCTGGTCCTGGATTTTTCTTTGTGGAAGATATGTTTCTTACTAGTAAATGTTTTCAGTTTTTAAAAATCTGCCAATATTTTCTTTGTTTTGGAGTAAGATTCAGTAATTCTTGTCTTTGTAGGATTTTCTAAAATCTGAATTATGCAATTTTTTGCATGCAGTTTTTCATAATATTGCATCAGGAATTATCTCTGTGAGGTTGGTAGTGATGTACTTTCCTGAATTATCAGTTTTATAAGAAGAATTTGGGGACTTTTGGGGTAGAATTTTGAGAAATTTTTAATTTTTTCCAGCATGTTTACAACTGAATTAATTTATAGAAGCTTATTTATACCTTCCCTCTGTTTACTTGATAAATAATTGTTCTTCCATTTTTGATATTAATGCAGAAGGTCAGGTTATTGACTTGAGATTCATATTCATCTTTGATATGTTTATGCTTCAGATAAACTTCAATTACTATTGCTTTATGCAAAATCTGTTTTCTGTATGTTTAAGTTTTAAAGACTTATTAAATTTTTCTTTCATTTTTTTCTGCTCCATTGAGAAATAACTGGCTTCCTTTGTGATAACAGGATTTACAAAGTTCCTCATACGGCCAAATACAAAACTTCTACACTAGGCACTTCCGACTGGACGAAGACCTTCCTGTACATAGCAGAGTAAAGTCATGTTTAAGAGCCAATGCTAATTACCACCATAACAGAAAAGTAAAATGTAAATATTTGGATTGGGGGAACTCTCAATTAGAAACTAGTCTCTACCAATAAGGAGGGACTAATGGTAACATCTGCTTGAAAACATTAAATAAATATAAATGAAGATTATTCCACTTTATGAGTGTAAGTCACTGATCTAGAAGATGCACTCTTACCACTGCCCCATGGAAATCTGCAGTGGAAAAGCTTAGGGATCCAGCATCTTGGATATATACGTGTTTAAACTATGTCCTTTTAAGGTTTTAAGGTGCACCTTGACGCTAATGAGACAGAAGTTGGCAAGCCTTGCTTGGAAAGTCAGGGAACTTTCCTGGAAGACTGCAAAACTGGTAGCTTTAAGATTTTAGACTTTGTCTAAAGAAAGGATAGCAAGAGGAGAAAGGGAAAGGTTAAAATTTTTGAGTTAAAACTCAGAAAAAAACGGGCAAGTTTAGCTGTAAGAATGTGTAAGCAATTGCCTGGAGTGAGGGAAGGTCTCCTGGGATATGTAAGTGTATTATCTCATTAAGGAGATAATTATTCATCCCATCTCCTTAATTTTTATTCAGGCCAATAGCCTTTCTTGAAAGGTGGTCTCCTGGCCAAGTGATTCACAGTTTAGTTGGCTTAATTCTTGAGGCAAGGCACAATAACATTTTTATCAAGTCTCCAAAACTCTACATAATCAAAAGCTTGACTTCAAGACTTTCATACCAGTAATGAACCATGATAAATATTTGAATTTTTGATATATCCATTGATGAAAATATAACAGCTTCTCTTTTGGCTTGAAATGGAAAGATTCAATAATAATTTTGTGTACTATGTTGCAAAACCTTTGATCTATCACCTGTGGAGATGTCAGTAACTAAACCCTATCAAGTAATAATCATTAAAGTACCATAGAGAAGCTCACAAATATATTGATCATTTGACTGTGAGCACAGAAGCAGGACTCTATCTGGAATGACAACACATGTAACAAGAATCACCCTAGTGATGGTATTTTCTTTCAACTTAGGAAAAAATGATCAGGCCACGACTACGAGTCTTGTTCTGTCAGATCTCATCTGTGCACTTTGATACCTCCCTGCCTCATTCCTTTTTAATTTTTTTTCAGAAGCTTAGAGTGGGAAAGCCAATGGCCAACAATGTCTTATTGCAAAGTATCTCTTATGGGATTTGACAAAAGCTAGGAAGACTAAAGTAGAAAATAGCATCTCTTACCTTTATTTAATCTAACTTACTCAATCTCTATTATGTTCCTGTACATACTTTTCCTCTTCTTGTTAGCTTGTTTTCAGGTTTGACCTACTGCTCTTCTGGATGACTACATATGGAATCTGATCTCTGAGTTAGAGATCTAGCTGCTGGAAATGAATGAGTTTAACAACCTCTGCACTATCAAGTTTTGTCCTCTTTTTAAAATCGCAGCCTGTACCATATTCCTGTCTGCTCCTCATAAATAAAAATATTAATGAAAATATATGACTTTGAGCACAACATACATTTTTAAAGCTGATTGATTTGTCCTGTGATCATAGACAATTCATATTTTATCAAAATTAATTAATTTTACTGTTCAAAAATTTATCTGAAGAACTTCATTACATAGGACTTTGAAATACTATCTTCAATGGATAAAACCTTAATCAGAAGACCAGATTTCCTCTGCAAATTTCTAATTGGGTTAGATATTATTTAGAGTTATAATTTCCCACCTTAAATCTCCTATCATTTCTGTGAAGGCATTTTCACCTCCCAAACTAGCTAAGAGAAGTGATGTACAACCTTATTCTTTAAACATAAACTTCAGAGACATTATAGATTACTGGTATATTTATGTGAAGATGGCATAAGGACCATAAAAATGTAAAGGTGAATGAATAGCAGGTTGTTGGGGCATTGGATGGCACTGAGACCTCCATGTTTTGCTTAATAGAGGCCTTCTGCAAAGGAAAAACAGTGGGAGGTTGATTGCCTCTCAGCCCTGTATCACACACTCAAAAGAAAACTGTCTTTTTAACTATAATTTATAATGCATTATGTAATTTGCTGCTACAGTGAACGTGCAGAAAGTATTTGTTTAATTTGAAATTTAGGGACTACTGAGAGTGGCCCAATTAGTGTAAAAAAAGCAAAAAAGTCTTTTACTTGATTGTTTTACATTGCACCTTTGATTTCAAACAGGAGCATCATTTTCCACGTCATTCACTGTTACCACATGTCACTTCAATTGTAAGTGAGTTCTATTAATCAGTTTTAACGTCCACTTACACAAACAAATTTATTGTACTACTTCACATTCCTTCAACAGATGCTGTGCATGGCTCGTTTATATTTGACTTTATGTGTCTTTTGCATATTTGCATGTCTTTCTACCATATGCATGCATGCTGCTTACAGAGGCTGGAAGAGAACATAAGATGCCCTGGAACTAGGGTTATAGATTCTTGAGAGCAGCCATGTGGGTGCTGGGGATTGAACTTGGGTCTTCTGGAAGAGAAACTATTGCTCTTAATCTCTGAACCATATCTTCAGCTCCACATATACCATTTTTAAACAGACACTGAGCAATTGTGTGATATTGATCAATGAATCTTTGCTTCACATATACTTTTTAAATAAAGTACTGATTTATGTCAATGATTATTTTAGTATCTATAAGAAAAGCATTTTAAAATTAAACATCCATACATGATTTACAAAATCATAATCACTCTTACTATAATTGATAATGGTTGATGCATGTTCTTTCTATGTGTGTTTTCTGCCTCTCTGACTGTCTGTCTCTCTGTGTCTCTTTCTCTGTGTCTGTGTGTATCTCTCCCTGTCTCTCTCAGGCTTTCTCACTCTCTGCTTCCCTCTCTGTCTTTCTCTTTCTCCCAGTGCTTTGATGATTCATCCCTATGGCTCTCTTTCACAATGCTGAAAAGGACAAATCCATCAATTTAACGCAACTTTAATCCCTGTGAACTAAAACAATGACCCAGCAAGACAAATTCATTGATATAAGAGTAGTATGTGTGAATGTCATGGGAGTTCTGATGAGATTTAAGACTCACTCCAAAAATTGAAACCCATACCTGGCATTATCAGGGCCAAAATCCTATCACTAGGTAAGTCACCACTCCTAGGCAGGATCCTACTACTTTTATTCTGATTAACATAAATAATATTAGACCAACTCATGATGAGTAGTAAAAACTCAATTATTAAACTTTAGATGTTTGAACTTGATCTACTTTTAAGTTATATGGCCAATTTGTTTTTTTTGGGGGGGTTGAGGTTGAAACAGGGTTATCTCTGTGTATCCCTGACCATCTTAGAACTTACTTTGTAGACCAGGCTAGCTTCAAACTCAGAAATCCACCTATCTCTAACTCCTAAGACTGCAATTAAAGACATGTCCCACCAGTATGTGACCAAATTCTTAAATGAAGTTTCTTAGACAAATATTTGTGTAAATATTTATATCAGATCAACTTACGAAACTGTAGAACTTAAGTCATCAGTGATTTAAAAATAAATTCTAAAATAAGACCAAAATATTTTGATACCTCTAAGTAACTTTAGTCCTAGCCATCAAGATCAGGCAAGACTTCCAGTAGAAGGATTGTGACAGTAAGCCAGCCACAAAAGCTTAGACCTATAATTCGGTCTACCTACGAGATGTGCTGATGTAAAGGTGGTGCAGAAATTCTGGGAGTGGCCAACCAATGACTGCTCCTGCTTGAGACCCATGTCACAAGAAAGAGCACACCCCTGACCCTGACTGCAGGGCCAGGACCCAGAGACTGGTTAGTCCAGAGACTTAGGGTAAAATCAAACATGACTGAAAAAAAATCAACGAAATAATCCTTAGTGATATTCTGCAATACTTGTGGATTGATAGTGCCTAGCCCAGTTGTCATCAGAGAGGCTTCATCTGGAAACAGAAGGAAACATTAGGAAACTGACAGCCAAACATCAGGAGGAGTTAGGGAAACCTGCAGAAGAAAGGAAGAAAGGATTGGAGGAGCCAGAGGAGTCAAGGGCACTACCAAAAGAACTAACAGAATCAACTATCAGAGGGCTCACAGAGACTGAACGGACAACCAAGGAGCCTTCAAGGGACTAGCGTAGGCCCTCTGCATATATATTATATTTGTGTGCTTGATATTCCTGTGGGACTCCTAACAGTGGGAGCAGAGGTTGTCTCTGACTTTTTTGCCCATTTTGGGACCCTTTTCCTCATACTGGGTCATCTTGTACAGCCTTAATAGGAGGAGGAGGAGCCTAGTCCTACTGCAATGTGATATGCCACATTTAGTTAATATCTACTCTTCTGGAGCGAAACAAAGGAGGAGTGGATGGGGGAATGGACAAAAGGAAGGTGAGGGTACAAACTAGGAGTAGAGGATGGAGAAGAAACTGCAGCTAGGATGTAAAAAATATGTAACTAATAATAATAATTAAAGATGAAAAAAGTCAAGATAAAAAAATAAAACTTCTGCCAAAACTACAGGGAAGCATCATTATCTTTAGTCAATGTCAGCAAATTAAGATGGACAATGATGACTATATTGTTTTCTAGATGTTTCTTAGAAAAATTACTTGTGCCACATAGGTTCAGAAATTGTAAAATATGCTGTAATAAATAACTTTAGTCACCTTCTTAATTTATTACATCAACCACCTTTGCTTGATCTGTCTGTGGGTATGTTTCAGGCAAATTTAAATTTCTGTTTTGTGTACAATGGAGATATTCAGTATTCCACCCCTTTCCTTCTTCTTTGCTTACACCTGTCTTCTGATCTTATCCTTGTCTCTATATATATATTCATTATTTCATTAGACTACATTATCTTCAGTTGTATGTATCATGAATTTTTTTAATTCCATGGTAAGTTTTTGGTTTGTTTTGAGTGGATTTTGTTTTGTTTTGTTTTCTTCTATTAAGAATTTAATTTGAAATATTGACTAATTTTTCACTCTTATCTGGATAATGACTTTCTTTTCAGTCTGGCCTGCTTCCTGTGTTTAATGAGTTTAAATTCCCTTGTTGTCTCTTCTCTAAATCATGTTCCATTTCTTTCCCAGGAATGAGAAAATATACACACATATAATCTTATGTAAAACTCCTGATTATTCTTCATACTCAGTTAGATGCTATTATCTGAATTCTGCAAACATAGAAAACAAATTTGAACCAGAAAACACTACCAAGAAATTTGGAGGATTCTGTTTCAACTTTTAAAGTCTACATTCTTTCTCTTGATGAGCAGTGCCTCAGGATTGGAGTTATTAAGCTACATTATTCCTGAGTCTATCTTCCTGATTCACACTTTGCTCTTATTTAGGAAAATGAGTAAAATCTTAATCTGATTCTCTTTCTCTGAGAAATATGTATTCTCTTATATTCTGAATTTTGCTATAAATATCCTATCCCTTTTGCTAAGAGGGCTGCATTGTAAGTACACTGGAAACATAAACATTAAAAACATATTTTTAATAATATTTAAGAGAGTGACACAATAAGTGGCCACGCAGTCTGGGCTGTTTGTTGCAAAACTGACAGGAGACAACTGTTAAGGACTAAATCTTCTGATTGGCTATCATGTTATGCTTGCAGATCAATTTTAGCCTTCTTGATGAAAAACAGAAATCCCTGAAAACTAAGTCCACGGTCTGGCCTGAAGAATGTAAGGTTTGCTGATATGAGTATTTGGTGTCTTTAAAGACATAAAAAACTGAAATTATTGCAAATCACCCAGAAATGAAGATTGAGTAGCTTCTCCATATGGACAAAGGTATTTTGTGATGTAGTCCTCTTGGTCCCCTCAGAAAAAATACAGAATTTTTGAGCAAAAGTCCAAAACTCAGAGTATGTGTGTATGTGTGTGTTTACTGTGATCATCAATAGTAAATATTTGTCTCAAATTTCTTTCTGTATAAAGTAATAGACATTATATTATGAAAGAATGGGAAGTAACAGATGACCAAGATGCTGGACTTCAGATATTACAAAATTATCATTTATTACTAAAATTACCATTTTTCTACTCCGTTCAATATTATATGGAATTTTGTGGTAAATAGTTGTTCTTCACACACAGCTAGTTCACATGGTAATGAAAGGATAGAACACTGTCATTTGTACTTCAGAATTATTTTCACTCAATCTACACTTCCAAACTAAGAACAGAATAAGCAAAGGCCGTAATGTTACAATTCAAACCTAGGCCTGTATTAATATACATTAAGACTATGAACATCTAATTTATTTAGGCTCTAAATTTCTTATTAAGAATAATAAATAATACAGTGTATCAATAAGATTATCTCTCATATTCCTTTAGCCAAATGAATACATAGTGGTGAGGTAGTCAGAAGATGTACAAAGAAATCATCCCTACTTTCAGCCACTATTGGGAAACATCAGAAGAGTTAAGACCAAATTATTTAATTAAAATAGTACATTTAAAGTATTAGTATAAGTTGTCTGCAAAAACAGCATATTACAGACTTTCTATTTTTGACAGAAAATAACACAGAGGGAAACAACCAACAGTTTGTGAGGTTTTTCTTAGCTCTATTTGCTGTGCTTTCCAATGGTCATTCTGTATTCAAACCAAGAGAGATCCTAGTTGCCCCTTTCTCTTATAAGGGAAACATCCTACCCATAAAAGGTTCTCTACTAAAGACCTAAACTAAATGCACTGAGCTTCTAGCTCTCTAAAAAAATCTTACTCCATACACATACACCTTGGGAGTTAATATGGATTTGGAAGGTTGGAGTACAATTGATTCCATAATAGGGATAAACCTGAGGTCAATGAATGGAAAGTGCCTGGTCTATAGAAGCATTCCATTCTTCAATTCTATCCAGCCAGTTAGTTATTCACTTATCTATTTTATCTCTGATATCAAACACACACACACACACATTTCTACCCAATATTGGTTTCACATAGTTTCCTTCCTTTTGGCAGACCATAAAACCCAGACCTTAGATCATAAAGAACTCTTTGAACATATTCTTGTGAAGCTTTTTTTAGCTCTATTTGCTGTGCTTTCCCACAGTTATTCTGTTAGTAGGGCACAAGACTTTCTTCATTCCAGAACAAGCTTATTTCATGAAGAATTTGCATTGTAGGCCAAAGAGGTTAATGAAGTTACACTAATCTCTTCATCTGGCATTTAACACTGGATATTATTTTTGGTCTACTTGCATATCTTTTTAAATGTTTGTTCTATAGGATGGAATTTTGATCAAGTTGATAGTGCTTTTGGCTTTTTTAGGCAGCCTCACTTCATTGCTTGTAGATGGTATCTACCTTTTCTATACTCACATGGGCTTTTCCTGTGCAGGAGTATTTATAGATTCTTGTTCTCTTGTTTAATGGACACCAAGATTATTGGATTATGGATATATTCTCATGGTCTCTTTTGTCTATACTCACCACTGTAGTGGTTGTGTCTTTAAACATAATTACCTTGAATTTGAAGTCCTCTACAACAGAATTTGTGAGAAAACAGTTCAGTCTGTAGCAGGGCTCAACTCCTTTTTTGCCTTATAGCTCCACTGGGCTTCCCACATACATAGCTGAAAGCTGATCTGCCCCCTTTCTCTGTGCCTGGTTTTTGGAACTTCTGCAGAAGGGTAGCCTTAAGGTAATCAGACATATTATTTGAAGAGATTAGAAGGTTAAGGTCTTGAAAACTAGTGTAGTAGCTGACAAGGGTTTCTTCTCTTTCACATCATCTATCAAGCTAGTCAAGGGCATGAGATGAAAAGAAATACACTTCTTAAACTCTGTATATGAGCAGAAACATCTATAGATAAAACATTACACTTCTTCTCTTGGAGGTCCCACACCCTGACAAAAATCTCTCTTTGAAATGTCAATCAAAATAAGGGAACTAACAGTATTATGAAGAATAAGTTTCATAAATGGATATTTATATGAAGTCAAAAGACTTCTCTTTCTCAGTGATGGAATAAATATTGTCAAAAGCAGAGTCCTAATGATGCCTGAAACACTTAGCAAAAAATACTGAGTGAAGTAGCCTGAAGCTCCATGCTCAGTCCCATTGACTACATCTGCTCTATAATTCTCACTCACTGTTCCACACTTTCATCATGCTCATTAAAATTACACCCTGCTCTTCAGCTTTCTGAAGGACAGAGAAGAAAGTGGTTCTTTCCACCCTTCTTGGGCTTTGTTATAAAAGGCAGAACAATGCCCTTTGCACACTCTAAGGGATGGTTAATCCAAAGAGAGGTAGATCAGCCAAGAAATACAGTAAGTCAAAGTTATCTGCATTAGAGACTATAATAAGGCAACATGAAAAATGTTGTTAATCTCAAAAGATGCAGTGACCTTGGTAAAGTTGTGTAGATGCTTATGACTTTGTAATAGGTATGCATGCGGAAATCAAATATAGCTCTGTACATTATCAGAACCTACTAAAGGCACCCTTGTTTCTCAATGTGTAGGATGCAAATATACAAGCCCTGTAGTATACCATGAGTGACTGGATAAGGTTTTGAGTCTATGGAGGTAGGGTTAACATACATTTATACATTCTTAATAAATTACAGTGTGTATCTTCTCTAGTTATGAGGGCTTCCTCCAGATTTTTCTGATGCTAATGTCTGACAGAAGCTGAAAATCATCATTTCTTATCTTCATGTCTCACTGCTATTCTCATTATGAATTACCTTCAGTCTCATATCTTTTGCCTTTATGAAACATTCTATTCTTTTGTATTTCTATGTATTTCTCATTGCCTTTATTTGATCCTATATTCTCACACCTTTTCCTTGTTCCCAAAGGAATCCTATACTTGCAATATTCTTCCTTCACTGGAATATTTCCACTTTGAACCTCATGAATGTGCCAGCTGGCCATGAGCTCTTTGATAGAATGGATTTTGTCTTGTATTCATCTCTAGGGGAAAAAACAGCAGTAAATATTTTTAAATGATTAAAGGAATGATATCAATTCACATTTAGATTTTAAATGCAGAACTCCTTTCTGGCTCTGACTACTGTGAAATTTAGATTTTGAAGGAGCTTGGCAAAAATCACAAATTAATCTCCATATGGTCTTCCTGCAATACATATGCAGACTGAATTCTAAGGAGAAGCCTCACAGCACACAGGCTTGCAATGAATGAATAAAAAGTGCAGAGTAAAACTAATAATCATTTTTTCATACAATATATTTTGCTCAAATAAAAGAAATTGCATCGAATATGCTAGAAAATTGCTTTGGTTCACGGGGTCATTTAGATCACCCATCATTTGGAAAAGATATACCTGATTCTGTAAATTGCTCAAATGCATTTTTTGAAAAGACAGCTATGATACTTTCTTTTGTAAACTAAATGTTAATAATTCAAAAGAAATTTAAGCAGGTAAATGACATGGCACCCGTGATAGGAAACATAGCTACTACTATCTGAAAGAATAAATGCATTGTAACATGTTTTCTCCTCGATATGCAGACATAGAAATGATTCCAACGTTCATAATATAATAAATTAATTTCCCTGTTTGAAAACAATAAAAAGGCAAAGTATTTACTTTTTCCTGTGTAGTGTTGTTTTTGATACAATAATCAAATAGAGTCTTAAATGTTGATCAGTATATAATCAATTACTTTATCACAAACACATGAAATAAATTGTAGTTAGGATAAAGTATAAGAGATATTCTTGAAAAGAATATTATGTCTTACAAAATCAAAAGTAAGGTAAGATAAAGTTAAGGCATTAACAGATTATGCCTCTTTGTTACTGTCACTGATAGAATATAAATATGTGCATAATTGCTCAATGCTTCTATGTAATTGACTCAATTCTGAATATTTTAAGTCTCCAGTCAACCCAGAATATTATCAGGGAATAGGAAGGCAGGAATTTCAAATATTTAAACTTGGGTTATAAAATACTTATAACAAATATTTTTTAAAGCCTGGAATGGTAAGAAATGAGCAGTCTTAAAACTTAGTATATTTATTTAAAATATTGTGACACAGAACACAATGGGCACATAAACTTATTTGAATGCTTAATATTTGACACTCTAAAGTTATGTGATATAAAGAGTGATGAAGTATTAGAGAACTTATTCACTTATCTGCATTTTATGCAAACAGTTTATACCAAACCATTGTGGTGTAATAAAGTAATATGTTGGCACAGTGTGGGCAGTATTGATTAATACCATTCAACTTGTTTTTATAACATAATTCAACAATTATGGAGTTGTCATGACAAAGGATATCTAGAAGTATAATTTGTTTTAGTAGTCTCAGAGAAAATAGCAGATGAAGCAGAAACTCTAAAGAAGACTGTGCCAGCTGTTTGTAAACGGAAAGAACTTAGGTTCCTTCATATAGTCACCCTAGGATCCTTCAGATACTCACCCTAGGCTCCTTCAGATAGTCACCCTAGGCTCCTTCATTTAGTCACCCTAGGCTCCTTCAGATAGTCACCCTAGGCTCCTTCAGATAGTCACCCTAGGCTCCTTCAGATACTCACCCTAGGCTCCTTCAGATA
>LOJH01030514.1:0-12156 GCA_001685095.1 Ellobius talpinus | reverse complement strand
CTTTATTCATTAACCAATAAAAGCAACACATAGACTGAAGGACCTCCCACACCAAAGAAATGGTATGAATCTCAGTAACCAGAGTGTGCTACCCGGCTGTGTGGGAACCAGAATGGAGGTCAGATGGGGATGGTTTTCTTAAGGGCACACATCTGTGTTTCACCTGGGTTGGGAATAGACATTTTTAAGGTATGCCTTACCCATGTTTTGAGGAGAATTTTATAATTCAAATTCCTAAAGGAAGAGGGGAGACCATAACAGCTTAAGCCCTTAAACATGGTGTGTGTTTTTGTGAACCAATTCACTCTGCATCTTGAGGCTTGCAATGGGGTAACAGACCACATCCAAAGATGTCTGGTAACATAAAATGAGATCTTCTGAGATGTTTGCTAAATTTATTTCATCTTCTCAGAGCATCAAATTGCTGCCATAGACTCCAGGATAAAGGAGAATTAGTTTTCTTAGTTGGCAGCTGCCCCCTAAGAAATGAGAAGGCAGGTCCCTGGATTTGCTTTCCTACCGTGCAGCTATTGTAGTAGTGACTTTCCTTGTTGCTATGGCAAAATACCTGATGAGAAACACCTGAAGGAAAGAAGTTTTGCTTCAGCTCAGGGCTTGGACAAACAAAGCTTGGCGACCAGGGCACGTGGCAGCTGGCCACATTGCATACACGGCTGAGAGGCAGATAGAGATGAACTCTGGTGTTCCGTTGACCTTCTCCCCTTTTGGTTCACCCCAAAACCCCAGCCCATGGAATAGGGCTACCCACATTCAGTGTGGTCTTCCCTTCTCAGCAAAACATGTGTAGAAATACCCCTAAAATTGTACCCAGATGAATATATCCCACACCCTCCTGAACCACTTGATGTCTGAAGTATTATCAGGATGAACCTTAATGGCCCCAGAGTCCTCTTCCTGGGCTTCACATGCTGTGGCTCTTTGGAGAGAAAGACTAGGTTGAGCAGACACGATCTGTCGAATGTTCTCCACCATGAAGGACTGCCTGGCCTTCGTAGCCATCGATGAGGCTCTGTGAAACCACAGTCCTGAGAGATGGTGGCTGCTCACAGGTTGTTTCCAGAAGTGTCTCTCCAAGCCCCAGAGTGCGAATGTTTCCCTTCTTCAGTTTTCTTCCACTTTCACAGTTTGCACATGTAAGCTGTGTATCTAGAATATAGAGTGTCCCAGTATTTTTGTAAAGCTTTTGGAAAGTCTAAGTGGGGATCTAACTCAACGGTAGAACACTTGCCTAGACTGGGTAAGGACCTCAGCTTGATTCCCCACCACTACTATATATATAATAAAGTTTTTAAAAAAATGTGAGTATCAAGCATGACAATGCATGTATTCTGGAAGGGGGGCAGAAGGATCAGGAATTTAAGGTCATTCTCAGCTACAGTGTTTGAGGCCAGCTTGAGCTACATGAGACCCTGTCTAAAACAGCAACAACAACAATAAAACAAAGCTACCCAAACAAAATTCTTAAGTTATTGCTCTCTTTATTTTTCGTCTCCTTTTCTGTTTCAGGAGAGGAAGTGATGACCACTTGATTCTCATTGACTAAAACCCTTCTGCTAATGTCAATCAAGTCCAGACCTCTTTCTCCTGTGGCAGTGCAGAGAGACCCCAGAGGGAGCAGAAGTTCACTAAAAGATTGTCTTACTGAATTGTGGATCCAGAAGGAGGAGTGTCTGCCAGCTTCTGACCAGAAGTGACATTCCAAAGCTACCTTTTACAAACATGGAGGGCAGAGGATTGGCCCTTCCTGGGAGTTAATTGAAGTGTGATAATGGAATTCATCAATAGTCTGCTCGTTTGTGACATCATAAAGTTGGGCTGAAAAATATTAGCATTTCAGAGTGTGTAAGCAATATTAAAACCAGGTAAAAGTATATGCTGTGAAAAGTCTCACACTCAGGCACTAACTGAAAGATGGCTGTTTGTACTCTGAACTTGATTCTTTAGCAGGCCACGCTGGGTCTTTCAGCCCAGTCGGCGGGATGTAGCAGAACATATGGGTATCTCCTCAGCTGAGCTTTCCCTGGCCTGCACACACAGATGAGTGGTGCTAAACCTGAAGTGGCCCTCGGTTTCATGAGTCATCTCCACTGTGGTGGGAATTTACTTATGTCAAGCAAGGAAATATGAGGTGTGTTTCCTCAAATAAATTTATTTTCACAATGCTGTATTGCATTATTAATGTGTGTTAAAATACATTGTCTCTCAACAGCTACCAAGTGTGAGTTTCATATCACACCCCTTTTAACTACCTTGTCTCCACGAGAGATCTCTCGTTTTTGAGCAAGTGGTGAAGGAGCTATGCAGCTTGGTCCATAGAAGCTACTCAATAAAGATCTGGGCTAATAGCAAGAGATTAAAATCACCTCAGACACAGATTTATGGCATAGCTGAGGTATCTCAGGGGCTATGAGATCTACTGGTGTGGAGTGAGATTTGAACCAGCTTCTCAGAGCTGCTCCTGCCCTGACATTGTCTGTACCCCAAGACCCTGTTGTCAAGAATCATTTGTCTGATTCTCCTTCTGCTCCTTACCCCTGATCTTTCTCCATTGGCTTACATCAAATCTGGGCAAAGAAAATCATACAGTCAGTAACATTAAAATTTGTAAGAAAGTAAATGATTCATTCCAGGGCTGTCATTGCTGTTCTTGGGGACAACTTGAATTCAGTTCCCAGCACCCACATGGTGGCTCATAGCCTCCATAATTCCGGTTCCATGGGGTTACATGCCTGCTTCTCACGCCTGCAGAATGGAGGAGGTGCATAATGCAAACAAAACATATATATATATACTCATAATACAAACAAATCTTTAAAATTTTCCTTTTACAGAAAATGCGAAGGCCATAGGGTTTGGTTTTGAAACTAAAGAGCATCAGACTGAGGTTCTAGACTTCATTGCCTGGTTCCAGATCCGGTGTCTGATTAAGCCGTTGCTAGCTTATTTGGTTCTGAACAGACAAGGTTTCCAGGCTGCAGCTGTGACTGTCATTTGAACAGAAAATTAATGATGGTCTTGCCCATTCTTAGCTATTTTTTAAATTGGCTTTCATGTTTCCTTTCTTTTTGTTCCAGTTGACTCAAATACTTTCAGAAAGAAAAAATCTTTTTCAAGGTTACCATGGAAACATTGTTTTTTCTCTTAATCATTTTAAACAATTGCCTTGTTATCTTTTGGATGTCATTGAGCAATGTGGTACGGTAACTGCTAATAGACAAATCTGGGACAGACCATTTCCTTTCTTCTCTTAGACCTCCACTTGGGGACTTCGCTGTGACAGGAGATATATTCTTTCTTTTTAATTGCATTCTCAACTCTCTACCCCTTGTAGAAATTGCTTCCTTGGCTTACAGTGACACCCAAAGCTGCACACAGTATCTTAAGCTGCTGACTTGGAATGGCAGAAACGAGCGTGGCATGGGACCCCTTGAGTCACAGTTCCACACAACCTGCAGCTTTGGGGTTCTGGACAAGCCACTTTCTGCCTTGAGAGGATGGGGATAAATCTCAGTGACTGAGACTGGCCTTTGGGTCTCATAGTGCCTGCAAATCCAGTGTGGACCTTGAGCCTCTTTCTGTTCTAGCCTCTGCTATATTTAGAAGTAGATTCTATTCATTCATGCAATGGTGCAGACAAAGTATTCGCTTCTGTAAACTAGTTTGTCAGAGATCTCCTCCTGAGTTTTTTTGGACAGGGCAAAATGTGTCTCCATTTCCGCAGGTGTAAATGGAGATTGTGAAAATTAAGAGTCAAATTAAAGTTCAGAAAAAGGGAGCATGTCTCTTGATTGCTATACTATCAGGTCATTGAAACGCTCATCTTGCTTGGCATACAAGTGTGCGCATCTATTCATGGCCAGCCAAAGATCTTCATTTTCTATGTGGTTGCTGTATACTCTTGATGGACTTTGTTTTGGGTAAGATGTTAGGGGCACAAAAATCCAACTCTAGGTCTGTCCTGGAGAGAATGGTTGCTGCAACTCTAGAAGCTCACAAGTGGTTGTGGGGGTGTTCAGGATGAAGCAGCCTAAATGTCCTGTCACTGGGTGCCCAGCTGTCCAGATGAGATGGTGAAGGTCCTGAGGAACACACTCTCTCAGTCCCCAGTCCTCTACCAGGAGCTTTTGTGTCCTTAGCCAACTAGCCTGACAGTAAAGTGCAGGACAGCTTCATTCTCAGCCCATTGACCCAATGAGGCAGATGTGCGGAAGGTGAGGTGCCCTTACCCATGCAGATGTAAGGAGGTGAGGGGCTCTTGCCCAGGCAGAAGTGCAGGAGGTGAGGGGTCCTTACCCAGACAGATGTGCAGGAGGTGAGGGGTGCTTACCCAGGCAGATGTGTAGGAGGTGAGGGGTCCTTACCCAGGCAGATGTGCAGGAGTTGAGGGGCTCCTACCCATGCAGATGTGCAGTTGAGGGATCCTTACCCAGGCAGATGTGCAGGAGGTGAGGAGTACCTATCCAAAGCTCTCCATTACTATTTTCACTGTGTGACAAATAGAGAGTAGTGGAATGGTTTGTTCTGACTCACAATCAAAGGCAAGCCAGCCCACCATGGAAGACAAGACAAGGCATGCCCGAGGGAACCACTCCTAGCTATAGTGGCAGGAGCGTGAGGCTGTTTGTTCACATTTAGCTCCATCATGAAGCAGAGAAGGGAGAAATGCTTCCTCTCTTCCTGTTTCCAACATCAGTCCGGAACAATGGTGCTGCTCACATTCAGGGTGGGCCTTGTCCTCTGCTCATCCTTTCAGCAAATGCTCTCAGTCACACCAGAAGGTGCCATTCACTAGTGTTCTGGCCTAGAAACCATGACAAGCCCTTCGCCACATTCTACTCAGAATCCTGCGGAGCCAAGACTCATTGGGAATCCAGACTTGGAGCCTTGAGTGCATGAAGTCAATAGCACAGCTTCTTATCAAGGGCAAACAGCAATCTCAAATGCCTTCACCTAAAAATAGCCTGGCTCTGGCATCGAGGACCAGGAGTCCAAAGTCATTAGCAAAGTGTCCGGGAACTGCCCTATGGTGCTGGCCAGGATCCTTTCCTGACACTACAGGGAGCTGTGGGTCCCTCACCCACGCAGCCCTTTATTGCAGTGACATTGGACAGACTTCACTGTTAATTGCTTCTGCCTTTTTCATGTGACTTTGGCAAATTTAGTCAGGCTTTCTGCCTGATGTCAAGTTTGAACATTCCAGCTTCATGTTATCTACCAAACATGCAGAGCCTTCCACGATTCAGAGCATGCGTGAACTCCCCCCCTTGCCTGACAGGGTGAAGAGGACCTACAGACTACTCCAAGCACAGAATTCTCTGTACTGAAGGAAAGGTGCCCCATAGCCTGGGAAATGGGGAGATTTGCTGTGGCACTTGGATTCCCAGGGTCTTGACACGGATGATGTCTGGGTCAGCTTGGTGATGGCATGACCTGTGCATTCTCAAAGGACACTCCACTTGGCTTAATGGCCTGTCATCACCAGTCCTGAAATTCTTAGTGTACTTTGGACAAGGGGTCCCTTGTGTTCACTTGTCGGTGGGCTCTGCAAGGGTAATAGCTATTCTTGATATGACACAACCCAATGATTAAAGCATGCTTTAAAACTTAAATTTCGATTTAATTTTAAAACCATGTTTATCTGTTTTGTTTTGTACAACTCTGTGTGCGAGTGCTCACAGAAGCTAATGTGGGATCCCTGGAGCTGGAGTTGCAACCATTTGTGAGGTACCCAACAAGGGCGCTGGGAACCAACTAGCGTCCCCTGCAAGAACAGTACAGGCTCCTAACTGCTGAGTTATCTCTCCAGCCCTTAGAGCATGCTCTAAACAATTACTTCCCCCCTTTTCTTAGATTATAATATTGCAGAAGCATGCTTTTAAAAAAAGGATTAGAAGCTGGGTGGTGGTAGCACATGCCTTTAATCCTAGCACTCGGGAGGTAGAGGCAGGTGGATCTCTGTGAATTTGAGGCCAGTGTGGTCTACAAGAGCTAGTTCCAGGACAGGCTCCAAAGCTACAGAGAAACCCTGTCTCAAAAAAAAGAAAAAGAAAAGAAAAAGAAGAAAAAAAAGAAAGAAAGAAAGAAAGAAAGAAGAAAGGATTAGAAACCGAGGTTTGTATTTGTATTCAGCACGGTTTTGCTTTTGAGTGTGTAATGCAGGCTGACCTCAAACTGATTACCTAGCCCTGCATGAACTTGAACTCAAAGAAATCCCTCTGCCTCAGCTTCTTGATTGCTAGGATGTCAGGTATGTATTATGACAAGTGAACCGTTTAATTTAAATATATAGTTGAAATAAGTGAGTGGGGATTGGAATTGTTTCTTAAACAATAGACTTCATTTGTTAAGGAAGTTTTGGGTTCACAGCAAAATTGAAAGTGAAGAATGTTCTTATAGCCTCTCTGCTCCCACAGGTGCCCAGCTTCTCTATGCATCCAGGTCCCAGAATAGAATGATACATTGGCTGTCAACCACATCTGTGAAACCGCATGGGTGAGCGCACCATCACCCACAGTCTATTGTTGCATTGTGCTTCACTCCCGGTGCTGTATGGGTTTATGAGAATGTGTGATAGCACCCCTGCTGGGTGTTCATGCAGGGTGGGTGAATGTGTGATAGCACCCCCTGTTGGGCGTTTGTGCAGGGTGGGTGTATGTGTGATAGTGCCCCTTGTTGGGAGTTCATGCAGGGTAGGTGAATGTGTGATAGCACCCCCTGTTGGGCATTCATGCAGGGTGGGTGAATGTGTGATAGCGCCCCCTGTTGGACGTTCATGCAGGGTACTTTCCCTGCTCTAACCACCACCCACCTGCTTGGTCCTTTCTCCCTCCTTCTTCCCCTGGTTTTAGTAACTGCAGACCAATCTTTACATGATTTCTATTGGCTTCCTCTTTCAATGTGCAATCTAGTTGAACTCCCACAGTCTATCGCCTTTCGGGTTGATCTTTTTCACTGACAAGTGTTGTACCGTTTCCCCCATGTATTCTTATATCTCCTGGGTGGAGGCAGATGAGGGGATCTCAGTTGGTAGAGCACTTATCTAGCCTGTAGGGAGTTCTGGTTTTGATCCTCAGCACCAAATAAACCAGACCCATTGTCATCCCTGCCTTCTAGGTGGTGGAAGCAGGAGAATTGGAGATCTGAGGTCCTCTGCTACATATTGAAGACGTACATAGTTCTGGAAAGCAAGAACTTTCCCAAAAACCAGAAGCCAAATAAACAAAAAACAAACCAGAACAAACCAAAACACTGTTACCACCAAAACCCACACAAAACCCTAAAAATCATAACAAAGAGGCCTTGGTACACCATCTCTTGTGTCCTCACAGAAGGTGTGACGATGGGCCATCTTTTGTCTGTTCGCAGTGGGGACTGAACTCAGGTCCATGGTGTCAGGGCCTGTGCTGTCCAGGCAGGTGAAGATGTGATGACTTCTTGGGCCCTGGCCCAGTTCTCTTTCAGAGAGAGCATCTTTCCCAAGTTCCACATTTTATCCCCTTGGCAGGAAATCAAGGATTGTTTGACTTCTGAACTCCAACCAGTGTGCCTTCTACCACATGACATATACCCTTAAAGCTTGTTGAGTGAAGGAAGCCTTTTGGGAGCCAAACACAAAGCCTTCAAGCTTTCTCTCCAGTACCCCTGTGGCCTCCTTTGGTATGAAGGGTTTGTGGCATGGCTGAACAGGCCGTGTCTTGGAGAAAAGCAGATGTCAGGCCTAGAAGAGCTAAACTGAATCTCCAAACAGACTCTTAAGCTGTTAGGGAAGAATCTATCTCATGAACATTCTGCATGGGGCCCCTTTCAGGAAATGCTGCCCCAAGCAGCTGGAAAAAGGAAAAAAAAAAAACACGGCCAATGTTACTGTGCCATCAGTCTCTGTTGATGAGCTAGGGAGGAAATGAGAACACGGGCCTGTCACACCCTTGCATAATAAGGATAACAGAAGCCTGACTTCATAACGACCCTGGGGAGCTGTTGGCTGCGGTGAACGGGGGAGACAATTTATTAGTGTGATATATGTTTCCTACTTTCTAATGATACATAAATTATCCCCTGAGCCATGATGCATATTGTTTAAAGAGAATTTTAAATGAAAGCCCCCCCCAGCAGCACTAATTGCCTAGTGGCATTAAATTACTCATCCTTGTTGTCTGTGGGCTGGGGCCATTACTCTCTCGTCCAGGTTGAGCCAATGTCCCCCAAGAGGAATGTTTGCTCTGACAACGTGGATTTATATCTTCCTCATGAGCACAACACACTAGAAGTCACAGGGAAGGGCATTCATAACACCTCTGGAGCCTGACCTGTGTGAGTGTCACGCCTGTGCTATCCATGACGACAGGGCAGTGCGTTCGGTCCAACCTCTCAGTTTGCCTTTAGGGAGGGCATCAGAGTGCTGCTATCGATACTTAATCTTCTCCCGCTGTGGGACTTACAGGTAGACTTAGGTAACAAACATGGGTGTTTCCTAAGCAGCACGAAAGGGGAGGGATACGCACTATTAATTTTAGAAAACGCCAGCTAATTACATGGCGTGGGAAGGAAAATGATGATGCTAGTAAGAATTATGAATTCAGCACTTACGTGTTGAGTTTTAGGACTGTGCCATGTCTTGAGGCTGCAAGGAATGGATGGCAAGATCGCTGTCTTCAGTAAGTTGACTTGGCACAAGGTCTAGCCAAGGTGCCGTAGGATGGCAGCAGGCCTCCCTTAGGACCACAGGAAGGCCTTTCCCGTGCCTCCCTGATGTGTGAAATGAGGTGGCGTGTAGGAGACAACCCAAGAACTGAGATTATAGGGGTGTATGCTTTCTGGCAATTATGGGAACAGAAAGAGAAAGGTTTGGACCTCTGAGACAGAACTTGGTCAATTAGGAATTGTACACTTTGGAGGCAGGATCTAGATCACACCTTAGGGGAAATCATAGAAGATGAGATTAGAGTAGAGACCAGGCAAGGACATAGGTCTGTGTGAACCACGAGAGGACTATAGACCCACAAGCCAAGTGATCTGATGGATTGAGGTACAATTAGGCAGGGAAGTCAGTTATAACATTTCTACAGGAAAGAGAGAGGGAGAGAGAGAGAGGGAGGGAGGGAGGGAGGGAGGGAGAGAGAGACTGTTATTAAACACAGTGACAAACAGTAAAAAAATTGGCTTGAGAATTGCCTGCAAAGGAACACACGGGGTTCATATATATATATATATATATATTTTGAATCACTTTTCTGCTGCCATGTTCTGGAAACTTCCTGCCCTTGGGTTGCTCACCAGGAAGGGATGGTCTCCTTATTTAACTCCTTTCTGCTACTGAGGGACAGATGTGTCAGGACAGGTGGGTGGCACATGTTTCTAGCGAGTGACTAGTTCCCTTCTTAGGTTGGAAGAAAAGCAGTTCTCCAAGACTCTGGTCCGTATTGCCCCTCCACACCCATCGACACCCACACCGCTCTTCAGGTCTCTTGCCCTGGCCTGCAGCCATTTTGTGTCTCTAAGGGTGACGAGGGGTGGGTGTCACTGACAGCATAGTCTGATTTCCCGAATCTGAACGTTACCATTGGCCACACACTCTCTTCAGTCTTCTCCTTGTCCCCCTCCCTACCTGTCATACTCCCTTGTGCCTCCCTCCTTACCCTCCGTAAGTAATGGAGGGTACTTACTTCATATGACCACACGGAGATTTGGGAGTGGAAGTACAAAGACTTATAACTGGGTGTGACTGCCAGGGAGGGGCTGCTCCAGAAGATGACTCCCTGGGGCTTGTGGAGTGTATCTGGGGGAAGTGAGGGGAGGAGCTGAGGCTTAAGAGCCAGGCTGGTGAAAGACTCCAAGGAAACAGCATCTTCCAGACACACCAGGATTGATATGCATATAAGCTCACAGGGACTGTAGCAACGTGCACAGCTCCTGTCCAGGTTCAAACCAGACAAAATCCCAGCACAAGAAGGGGACGTGGGCACGGGACCCCAGCACTAACCAAGAAGCTATTTGCAATTGATATGTGTCGGGAAAAGGAAAATCAGTTTTCTCCAATGGAGGGACACTGGGTGTATCAACCACACACCCCACACCCCTTCCCTTAGCCCCAGTCCCTCCCTTCCTTCCCCCCACAATACACCAGCTGAAGCTGATGAAGCTGATGACTTCCTCCTATCTCTTCCTTTGAAGGTCAAGTTCCTGGAAGAACTTTTGAGGCATCAGAGTAATGGATGCACAGAGGGAGGGGTGGGTAGATCTCTGCTGATTACTCTGCTGGATCTTCATTTTCTTGCACAAATGGTTCCACGGGACTTTGGAAAAGATGAGCATAAGGAGACAGGATCTCGTGCTAAGGGATGCTGGGGCATGGGGGCGGGTGACATGCTTGCCTCTGTTACTCTTCTTTAGGCTTAAAGAGGCCTCGACCTTTAGGCCTTATGCATGATACTCTGTGCACATGTCCACACTTGACTGAGACACAAGAGCCACATTTATTTTCCACATTACAAGTCTGAGGGTTCTCATTCCCAAACCAATTCCTTCCTTCCCTTTCTGCTGTCTGCCTTTCTGAGGAAATGGTTCCCGGTAACTGGATGGCAGAAAAATGACAAACTTGCTTTACGAGAGGGAGGACTTGTGTTTTCAAACAACACCAGACACTTAGGGGCTGATGGGTATCAGAGGGTTATTTCTTACCTTTGCAGGGAAGTCAAAAGGGCCTCAGAAGTGCCCAGTCTAACGCTCAGCTGCTTGGTGATTTAGACAAGCCTGGAGGTTGTTTTAGGTCTTGGAATCTTTATCTGTAGGACACAGACAATAAAATGGAGAGGAAGGAGCGGCTCAGTAACAGGTGCAGGATCACACAAGGTCACTGCTAGAGCCAGACGAGACCCAAGTAGAACGTCCTGAGAGCCACAGTGTTCTCGGCCAATGGGATGCCCAGGAGAAGTGTGTGAGGTTAGCTTTGAAAACAATACAATGACATGTTGTAGGGTGAACTGAAATAAGACCTGGAGGGCTAAGGCTGACTTGTGCAAGAATGGTGAGCAGCAGTTTGAGAAGGCATCTCAGTTGCCTAAGGCGTCCTTATTAGCCTAAGGTCTATCTCCCAATGTAGTTTAAATGGTATGTGGACAGACAAGCCATCACCTCCCTCCCAATCCTTCAAAGTCAATCAGTGTGGTAGTTCTGACTCGTGGGTCAAAAGCCAGCTCATGCACAATTAGATTCTCACTCCTTAAAAAAAAACAAACAACCACACTGCTGCTGTCACAAGACCTTACCCTCTCTGAAGATTCATGGCACCTGCTGGTTTCCAGGGGAGAAGGAGGCGTTTCTTCAGTGGTGTAGCCAGTGGTAAGTTGCCCATATTTCTCTAAGGAACCTTGATTCACACAAAAACAATAACAACACGAAACTGGGAGAGAGGTTGGTGGGGAAGTTGAAGGGGAGCTAACTGGACAGAGGAAGTGGGTCAGTGGGAGTTGGGGAGGAGAGAGGAGAGGATGGTGTGTATGTGGGGTGACTAAGACCTAAATACATTGTATACATGTCATACCCAAACTCATCATTATGGATGATTGATACATGCTAATAGGAAACTTAAAAAAGATTATATTCTCTAGGGAGATGTTCTGGCATGTCCAATGAGTCACCAAATGGTTGAGAGTGAAAAAGATTATTACTCCACCCATAAGAGCTAGGCATAGCTTACGGTTCTTGCCACTGATTGTGAGCCAGGAGAGCAAGCATTGTGACTTTTTTTTGGTTTTTCAAGATAGGGTTTCTTTGTAGCTTTGGAGCCTGTCCTGGAACTAGCTCTTGTAGACCAGGCTGGCCTCGAACTCCCAGAGATCCTCCTGCCTCTGCCTCCCAAGTGTTGGGATTAAAGGTGTGCACCACCACAGTCCAGCTCATTATGACGTATTTTCACAGAGCTCATGGTCTGTCCACACTTCTGTGCAGTGTCCCACCACCAGTCCATGCCTCCCTGTGAATGCCTCTTTCAGAAGACCAGCTCCATGGTGATGTGGGATTCCCCTCTGTATGCTGTGACTACCACTGGTGAATAAAGAAACTGCCTTGGCCTGTTGATAGGGCGGGGAAAACTAAGCTGAATGCTGGGAGAAAGGAGGCAGAGTCAGAGAGAAGCCA
>LOJH01030513.1:5201-17089 GCA_001685095.1 Ellobius talpinus | reverse complement strand
ATGGGAGGAGGGGAGGAGGTGGTAATTTTTAATAAATAAATAAATTAATTAAAACAAAACAACAGCAACAACAAAATAAAAGAAAATAAAAAAGATGACTCAAATTATTCAGGCCTGGCCACTTCTGTGAAACTCAGCTGGTAGATGAACACTTCACTTCTTCAGTCAAAGTCCTTTTGCTGTCTCAGAACCTGAGTCCATGCTGAAGCAGGACCCTGGCAGGAGTGGTTAATATAAAATCTCAATGATGTTTAGGCTTGCTTGCGTTTCCCTGATGACTAGGGATGACAAACTTTACTTTTAGTTTTCTTAGCCATTTGAGTTTTCTTTTTTGAGGACTCTCTGTTTATATCTGCACCTCAGTTTTAATTGGGTTACTGTTTCCTTGATGTCTACTTTTTGAACTATTTTTATATTTTGGATATTAGTCCTCTGTTGGATGTTTAGTAAAAAATCTTTTTTCTTTTTAGACTGCTTTGTCTGAATGACAGGGTCCTTTGCCTTCTGAAGCTCTTCAGATTCATGATGTTTCATATATTAATTGTTGATTTTAGTGACCATACTAATGTTTTCCTCACAATGTCTTTTCCTTGTCGATGCATTCATGGTTATTCCCTACTTTCTCTTATATCAGAGTGTATCTTGTTATACATTTTGTTCTTTGCTCTATTTGGAATTGAGGTTTGTGCTGGGTGATAATAAGATTCTATTCAAATTCTTCTATATGTGGTCATATAGTTTGACTAGAACCATTTATTGATGATGTATTTTTCCAGTGTGTACTTCTGAATTCTTTATCAAAAATCAAGTGTCTATGAATGTGTGAATTTATGTCTAAGTCTTCAGTTCAGTTTTCATTGATCACCATGCATTTTTTGTGCCAATACCATGCTTTTTTTTAAATTACAATAGCTCCATAGTACAATTTGAGCTTAGGGATGGTGATACCTCTAGGTGTTGTTTTATTATTCAAGAGAGTTTTAAACTAAACTTGTGTGTGTGTGTGTGTGTTTTCTCATGAAACTGAAAATGTTTTTTTCAAGATCTAAGAAGAGATTTGATGGAATTTTGATTGGGATTACATTGAATCTATAGATTGCTTTTGGTCTGATCGCCATCTTATTATATTAATCATACCAATTTGTAAGTATGGTAGATCTTTTCATCTTCTGATATATTCTTCAATTTCTTTCTGAAGTGTGTTAAAGTTTTTTTTTAATATAAGTCTTTCACTTGCTTGATTAGAGTTACCCCAGGATATTTCATATAATTTGAGACTAATGTGAAAGATGTTTGCCTGATTTCTTACTCAGATGGTTTGTGAGTTTCATATAGGAAAGCAACTGATATTTTTGTGAGTTAATCTTGTTTTCAGTGACTTTGTTGTAAATTTTTATCAGTTGTAAGAATGCAAAATGCTCCAGTGTAGGAGGAAGACTGCCTTATGTTCTGGTTGCCCAGAACCACAATAATCACACAGAAACTATATTATTTAAATCACTGCCTGGATCATTAGCTCTAGCTTCTTATTGGCTAACTCCCAATCTTAATTTAACCCATTTATATTAATCTTTATATCACCATGAGGTCATGGCCTACTAGCAACGTTTCAGCACATCTATCTCCAGTGGCAGATCCATGGTGTCCCTCTAACTCCGCCTTCTTCCTAACAGCCTTCTGTTTAGTTTTCTCCACCTAGCTCTGTTCCCCTGCAGCTCTGCTATAGGCCTAAAGAAGTTCATTTTTTAACCAATGAAATCAACACAGACAGAAGGACTTCCTATACCACTCCAGTGAAATTTTTAAGGATTACTTGTGTATATTATTGTATCATCTGCAAATAAAGAGATTTTGTATCCATTATATGCAATTTGTACCCTCTTGGTCTCTTTAATTTTTCTTAGTGGTCTAGCTAAGATTTTAGAAGCTATATAGAATAAGTATGGAGATAATTGACAAACTTTTCACATTTTTTATTTTAGTGGAATTGTTTGAATTTCTCTCCATTTAAATGGATGCTGTCTGTGGGCTTGCTACACATGTCCTTTATTATGTTGAAATGTGTTCTTTGTATTCATAATCTCTCCAGAACTTTTATCATGAAGAGGTGTTGCACATTGTAAAAGACCTTTATGTATCTAATAAGAGATGATGATGTGGTTTTTAATGTTTTAGCCTGTGTATATGATGGTTTATATGTATCAACTTACCTATGTTGAAGAATTCCTACAACTTCTGAATGAGGCCTGCTTCATCATGGTAGATGATCATGTTGATATATTCTTGGATTTGGTTTCCATGCATTTGCTGCAAATTTTTGAATCTATGTTCCCAGGTAAACTTAGTCTCTATTTTTCTTCTTTGTTGGGTCTTTATATGGTTTGGGTGTCAGATAAGTGTGACCTCATAAACCAAACTGGGCAAGTTCCTTCTGTTTCTATTCTGTGGACTACATTGAGAAGTATTGAGTTTAACTCTTCTTTGAATGTCAGCTAAAATTCTGCACTGAAACAATTTTGTCCTGCTTTCTTTTTCCTCCCTGGCAACTTTAATGACTACTTCTATTTCTTTAGAGGTTATAGGTTTTTTTTTAAAATTACTTTTCTAGGCATTGTTGAAATTAGTTAAGTGTTATGTATGGAGAAAATTATCCATTTATTTAAATTTTCCAGTTTGGTGGAGTACATATATTTAAAGTATATCTCTTTGGTTCTTTGAATTTCCTCAGTGTCTATTGTTAGCCCCACCCCCACCTCAGTTTCATCTCTAATTGTGTTAATTTGGGTATTCTTTATCTGCCTTTCAGTTAATTTGGATAAAGATTTTTCAAACTAATTGATTTTCTCACATCAGCAACCCTTTTTTTCACTGTATTTTTTATGCTTTGTTTTTTGTTTGTTTGTTTCTAATGTATTCAGCCCTGAGTTTGATTATTTCTTGACATTTAGTCCTTTTATGTGTGTTTCCTTCCTTTTGCTCAAGACTTGTCATGTGTGCTGTTAAGTTACCAGTAGAGATCTCTCAAATGACTTTTATATGGGCATTTAGTGCTATGAACTTGACTATTATTGTGTTCACCTTTATTGTGCACCATGGTTTGGTATGTTGTGTATTCATTTACTCATCTAGAAAGTCTTTAATTTATTTTTTATTCTGTCCTGACACAATTTTTTATTCAGTAGTGAATTATTCAGTTTCTATAAATTTTTAACTTCTCTGTTGTTTCTGCCTTTGTTCATATCCAATTTTATTCTTTGTGATCAGATAGGTATTATTTTAATGCTCTTGTGTCTGTTGATAATTGCTTTGTATCTAAATCCCCAATATCAGGGATGGGTTGTATCTTTTTGACTTACTGGCCAAAGAGGTCTCATAGATTTTTTTTCCTAAGCATTACAGACTATTACCAACGTTATTAGTTATCCTTCACAACCTGATGGTAACTTTCTATTGCTGAAGATATCACTTGTGAACATGGAGAAATAAGGTTGGTGCTCAATTTGTTGCTTCATCATTGCTCTATAGTGTACAAAGTGTTAGAAGTTACTATTCATGCTCTGGAAGAGAAAAGCAATCACCTTGCAAGCTAAAAGAGATACGTGTCTATAATATATAGACACAGTAGTTGCATCGATTACATGAACATGTTATGGGAATAACCAGCCCCTTTTCAGTTGGTTAAAGGCCTGCTTCTTGAGTTGAAACCAATATCTGGCACTGTTAATTAGACCAAGAAGGTCATGGACCTCAGATGAACAGCTACTACTATTATTCTGGTAAGTGAACTTAGGAACAATACAATTCCTAATGACATATTGTAATACCCATAGATATGTGCCTCTCTCAATAATTTTCAGAGAAACTTATTCTTGAGGTAGATTTTAACTAACATAAAGTCACACAAACTGGAAAGTGTGAAGAGAGTGAAAGAATTTGGAGTATTCAACTCTGAGCAGAATAGCTTTATTTTTCCAACTCCTAACTTTAAAGGTTAAGGTTCTGTGTAGAAAAGGAGGCAGAATGATTTAAGAACCGAGGTGATGGGTAACTCCAAGAAAATGATATTTTCTAGACACAGCATGTCTGTTGAACATATGAACTTACAGAGACTATAAAGGCATGCATATGACTTGAACATGTTCAAGCCAGAAAGAATCACAGCACAGAGAACTAGAAGTGGGCACAAAGTCCCACCTCAAACTAAGAAATTATTTGTAATTGGTAACTTTTGTGAGGACAGGAAAAACAGTTTTCTTCAATTGAGTGTCACTGGAATATCTGTCATACTCCACGTCTACCCACATACTCAGGAGTAGTTAGGCAGCACAAAACAGACTGTGTGTGTGTGTGTTTGTGTGTGTGTGTGTGTATTCCTTCTAAGTGAGAGAAAGAATGTGAAGGTTTCTGGGTAGGGAGGTGGAAGAGATCTAAAAGTTGGGGAAGAATATGATCAAAATAAACTGTATAAAATTTTAAATGTAAAGGGATTGTATATTGTTGGTAGGAATACAAAATTGTGCAGCCACTCTCAGCATGTCATGGCAGTTTCTTGAAAACCTATACTTATCAAGTAATTTTCATCTTATTCCTGGATATTTGGTCCAGAGAACATTAATTTTTAAACTTTCCCAAATACTTTTACAAAAATGTTTATTGCATTTATGTTCTTATTTGTAAAATGAAACAAAATATGGAAATAATTCAAATGAACCACAGTGAGTTGACAACTTTTGTCTGTTAATGCAGTGGGATATTGCTAGCAATAATAATGAAAAAATGTATATATGTTGGGAAGTCTGAGGTACCGTGAATGAAAATGGTTTCAGAAAGGTTCATTCTACATCTATTTTTGCAATACAACAAGAGATAGAAAAAAGTGCTGTAGTTGAAGATGTTTAAGCAATTGCTGACAGAAGTATTAATTTGCAGAGCCCAGGAGGACGCTGTTGTAAAAGAATGGCTTATAAGCTTCTCATCAGGCTACACTTTACGGCACTGCTGAGCAGGAGAACTCACAGAAATAATGAAGTTTGTTGGACTACACATGAAAAAAGGTATATTTTTGTAACAATTCTAGAAAGAAAGCATGCCTATATTTCCTAAAGGATATTGTGGTGGTTGGAATGAAAATGACATCCGGAGACTCATAGGGAGTGACTATTAGGAGGTTTGACCTTGACAGAGTAGGTATGACTTTGTTAGAAGAGGAGTGTCTCTGGATATGGGCTTTGAGGTCTCAGATGCTCAGACAAGTCCCAGAGTTTTACTTCTTCCTGCTGCCTGGATCCAGATGTAGAGCTCTCATTTATTTCTCCAGCACCATGTCTGCCTATGGGCCACCATGCTTCCCACCATGACTATGGACTAAATTTGTGAACTTTAAACCAGTCCCAATTATATTCTTTTCTTTATAAGAGTTGTCATGGTCATAATATTTATTCACCGTAATTGAGACTGTAACAAAGACAGAAGCTGGTACCAGGAGTGGAGTATTGTTATGCTAGCCCTGACTATGTTTTTGTTTGAAGGATGTGGACTTTGAGACTTTAGATTAGAAAAGCAATTGAATACTATAAGTGGGGCTTAATGGGCCATCCTACTAAGAACGTGGAAGAGAGTGGTGGTGAGGACTGTAGGAGCCTGGTTCAAGAGGTTTCAGAGGAGAAGAATATTAATTTGTGATCTAGAGATTGTTTTGTGATAGTTTGGTGAAGAATGTGACTGTCTTCTGCCCTTGTCTAAAAAATCTGCATGATGCTAAATTGGAGAGTTATAGATTAGCACCTTTGGCAGAGGACATTTCCAAACAACCTAGCATTGACTGTTGTGTAGCTATTGGTATCCCAACTAATGCAGACCTACCATGAAAAGGAGCAAGCTAGCAATGAGAAATACAGAATGTTTAATTGGAGGAGAAAAGGAGCCCAAGGACATACAAGCAGATTGAAGAAAAACCTGATGCTAAATGAAATAATGTCCTGGTGACCTCAGAGCACGACCCCACAACACCAAACTTCCAACTTATGAAAAGAAATATTTTTAAAAAATTTAGGATTAGGACTGGTAGTGAATACCTTTAATTTCAGCACTCTGAATACAGAGGCTGGCTAATTTCTGGAGTTCAAAGCCATCCTGGTCTACAGAGCAAGTTACAGGATAGTCAAGCTCAGACAATGAAAGAAACTATCGAAAACATTTAATCTGCTGAAAATGTATTTGAATAAGTGGGCCATGTTCCAGCCCTAGCAAGCAGCAGAACTTTGCAGCTTTGACCATATGGTTCAGGCTTTAAAGTCAAGGACATAAGAAAGGAGTTATAAAATCTCCATTCATAACTAAGGACAGCCACTGAAGCCAGTCATATGTCAGACATATGCCTGTATTTTGTGAAGTCTATTGTGTGAAGCTGTAGAGGTGAATCCTAGTTTGTGTTGGAGACACCAAGATGCTGGAGATGCCAGAGCCCCTGGGATACCCACCAAGGAAAGTGCTAACAGGGAGTGGAACCAACCCAAGAGAAAGAAGCGTGTTGCAGTCAACAAAGTTGGAGGAGTTGGGGAATCTGAAGAGTGTGTTAATATCAGACACGGAGATGCAGAGTTTGAAGTTTTTCCAGCTGGTTTTAGGTATTGCTTTGGTCCAGTATTCCCTCATTATGCTTCCTTTCCACCCAATGGAATGGTAATGTCTATCCTGTGCTATTACATGTTAGAAGTATGTAATCTGATTTTTCCATTTTTATGAATTAAAATTAAGAGTTTAAAATTAAGAGATTGCACGAGCCTCAGAGGAGACTTTGAACTTTGGATGTTTAAACAGTGCTGATACTGTGATAGACTATGGTGACTTCAGGAGTTGTAGTTGGACTAAATACATTTTTCATTATGGTTATTTACTGTCCATAGGGGCCAGGGAGTAGAATTTGTTGGTGTAAGTGAAAGTGGTCTCCAAAGGCTCATAGAGAGTGGCACTTTCAGGAGGGGTGGCCTTGCTGTAGAAGGTGTGGTTTTGTGGGAAGAAGTATGCTATTGGAGTTGACTTTTAGGTCTCATAGGCTCAAGCTGGGCCCAATGTCTCATTTTCTTACTGCTGCTGTAGACTCAGATGTAGAACTCTCAGTTACCTTTTGAGCACCCCGTCTGCATTCATGTCACCATGTTTTCTGCCATGATGACAATGGGTGGATTTGAAACATATTATAACGGGTGATGCTACTCAGATCCAGAAAAACAAAATCTGCATAACCTCTCTTATTTGTAGATCATAGCTCTGAATTTCTAGATGTGATTAAATTCCATGGTAAAACTATAGAAATAAGGAAAGTAAAATGAGACCAGGAAAGAGAGGAGAAGGAGCTCTACAGCGGGCAATAGTAGGCAGGACACAGGTGCTGTGATAAGCAAAATGGGAAAAATAGGGGACAGAACTTAACTGATGGGAACACAGGACAGAAGGACAGGAGAGGGAGGGCAGGACAGAAGGACAGGGAGACTGGAGAGGGAGAGAAGGACCGAAGGACAGGGAGACAGGAGAGGGAGGGCAGGACCGAAGGACAGGGAGACAGGAGAGGGAGGGCAGGACAGAAGGGCAGGGAGACAGGAGAGGGAGAGAAGGACAGAAGGACAGGGAGACAGGAGAGGGAGAGGACAGAAGGACAGGGAGACAGGAGAGGGAGAGAAGGACAGAGGACAGGGAGACAGGAGAGGGAGGGCAGGACAGAAGGACAGAGAGACAGGAGAGGGAGGGCAGGACAGAAGGACAGGGAGAGAGTAGCATTAAAAGCAATGTGGTTATTTGAAATTGTCATGGAATAACATATTATTTAACACTTATTTAAAACTTCTGTATAGTATATGTTCATGTACACACACACACACACACACAAGGCATGAACCATAGACAACACCCAAATATCCATTACCAGGCATGGGATCCTCTTATAGAGTTGTTAATCATGACTATCAGAAACCTCAGAATAATAGAGGTTATTGCCATTGCCATTTTTATTGCTTCTTTTCCTGAATTTGAAAGTGAGACCTTATTGCTATAGATTTATGCAATTTTATATTTTTTGCCTTATTATATATTTAGACTTATGCTGCTTTAGTCTATTTATAAAAATGTTAGTTATCTAGATGAATACAGAGATCAGGTAGATATCAAAAACAGAATAAAAAGTTAAAAATTGGATTATCAAGTTGTCATGAAACAACAAAATTTATTTTTTTCTAAACATCAATAACTTTTTATTGAGTAAGAAATTAATGCTCATTTATTAGGACATTGCACAAGAGGTAAAAATATAACAGGAAAAACACCAGGCTAATACATAAGCCAAGGTTTCTAGAAATTAATGGGAGAAGCAATATTTATTTTATTTTCAGAGATTGGTTCACATCAACTGATTTTCCATTCTCATCGATTCAAGTATAAGATAAAAGAATAAATTAAACATTGTCCCTCACAAGTTGATTAAACATAGCAGAGCAAAAGTTTCATAATGTATATAAATACAGATATTTATGCTTGCTGACAATCTCTCCCTGAAATCTCACCAATTATGTATATGTGTGTGTGTGTGTATGTGTGTGCCTGTCTCTCTCAAATAAGTTCATTGGTGCTCTAATAATAATACCACAGCACAACAAACTACTCCAGTATTAAAATGTAACTAAAATGTAGTATTATCACAATGTCTAAATGTATAGCTGCACCTACTTTTATGATGTACCTAACCACCTACACACACATATATATGTCCATGCATACATAAAATGAAATACAGAGTGCCTATTGTTTTAAATATTAAGGATACATAGAAAATACAAAATATTTGTGACATTATGCAAATAGACATTGCTAGCATAAGAAATGGGAATATCCTGGGGCTTCAATTTAGACAAAGAGCTACAGGCACCTGGGGAATGCTGAGAGTAAGGGAATTGGTCTTTCCCAGGTAGTAGCCCCCTGTTCCAGTGGTCATTCAACACTAACTGGTCTGCTCTGACATCATATACACACAGGTAACACTATATGTAAAAGTAACTTTAAAGGTTAAAGAATAAAAAACATACAAAAGCAAACAATAAAATTAAGAAATTCTTGTACTCAATGTTATAAGACAAAATACATTTAGAAAACAAAATTATCATGATTATATACAGATAATTATTTCTCAAAATATATGACATGGCCTATTGTATCTAGGCTGAACAAGGTATCCATCCAAAGAGAACAGGGTCCCAAAAAGGCAATACAAACAGTATGGGTAAATCCCGGTGCCACTGCCAGTGGCCCCACAGTCCTACCCAGCCAGACAATTTTCACCCACATTCAGAGGGACTAGTTTGGACCTATGCTGTTTCCTTCCCTGCCTGGCTGGAGCTGGCGAGCACCCATTAGCTCAGGTAGACTGTGGCTGTCCCCATCGTGGTCTTGACCTCTTTGCTCATATTCTCACTCCTCCTTCAACTGGACTTTGGGAGCTCAGCCCAGTGCTCCACTGCAGGTCTCTACCTCTGTTTCCATCAGTTGCTGGATAAAGTTTCTATGGTGACGTTTAAGATAGTATTCAATCTGACTAGAAATTTGCTTGCAAATGAATGAAACTAGAGGGAAAAAACTAAGCTGAGTGAGGTAACCCAGACCCACAAAGATGAACATGGCATAACTCACTCATAAGTGCATACAAGCTGGAGAACAAAGGATGCTGAGCCTACAGCTCATGATCCTAGAGAAACTAAGTAACAAGGTGAACCCTAAGAAAAACGTACATAAATCCACCTGGAAAAGAGAAATAGACAAGATAGCTTGACAAAATTGGGGGAATGGGGATTTGGGGAGAAGGGAAGGTGGAAGGAGAAAAGGTGGGGAGAAGGGGAGGAAGGAGGAGAACTTGAGGGAATGAAATAGTCGAGACGGAGGAAGGACAGAGATGAGAGCAAGGAAAGAGATATTTTGATTGAGGGAGCCACTTTGAGACTAGCAAGACCTGACACTAGAGAAATTCCCAGGAATCCACAAGGATGATCCCAGCTAAGACCCTAAACAATAGAGCAGAGGATGATGCCTAAACCGGGTGGCTTATTTTTAACTGGGCTGAATTTCATGAGCATTGAAGGTATCTCTCCAATAAAGCAAATAAGAGAAAAAATACAGTGTGGTTCTGATTCTCAATTTCACCACAGGCCAATAATCTTAGTTTTCTTACTGAGAGAATGTAGTAACAGCCAACACCCAATTCACAGTTTTCATATTGGTTGGTTATCTTCTCATTCACACTCCATTTTTCATTATATATATATATATTCTCTGAAAATAAAGTTACACTCCAAATCAAAAGCAAGAGAAGGTGCATTATTCAAAGCATAAACTCAGAGTATCATGAAAGTTGGCTAAAGAATATTGCATCTCAGTCCCTTGTCAGGTGCTAAGGATTTCCATGGTACAGCCACTCTCAAGCAGGTGCTAGATAGATACAGTGATCTAGGTGATAAGTTGGACAGAAATGCATTCTTACAGTATGACTCTGAAGCAACCCCACTCTTTAGCCTCCTGCTCTTCCTTTTTTTTTTGTTTCTGCAAAACTGAAATGCTCCCATTGAAGGTAATTGTTGCACAATAATTCACCCTTCACTTTGGATAGATGATAGAGCTTGTCATTCAATTGTTTATGAACACAATGATACCCTAGAAATCCTTAGCCACTGACAACTTTAAGATTGCCATTCTTACAAACCTACCTTCTTATGGAAGAGAATTTGGAAATTACTCAAACATTAAAGCTTTAATCTAAATGACCTGAGAATTTTGGATAAAAGAAATCTTTTTCTATACCCACTGACTTAAAATGTTTTTAATAAGTTTAATTATAATGAGAATAAGGGTGTTGTGGTTGGAAAGATTCACTCCTTGTAGAGCAATGCCAATTTTTGTATTGAAAATACTATCCATACATGTGTTGGATATAAGTATTTTTGTAACCTATAGAGGAAAAGATAAATGCCACAGGAGAAAAATAACAATAGCAACTTTAGATGTCTATTGTCAAAACTGTATCTTGCATCTGAGTAAATCTACATGCTCTGTGGGATTTCTAACTTATTTTTATTCTAGTAGTTGAGTTATTTCTCTAAAATTGGCACTCAATTACCTTTCTCTCCATCTGATACATACATACATACACATATGTATGTATATGTACACACATACTTTAATGTACTTATCCATTATACATATATTTATACATTTATACATATATTATACTTTAAAGTATAATATGATATATTTTAATGATTTTTAGGGGTAAATTGAAACCTCTTTACCTTGGATGCAAGTATTCCATATGGACAATACTGTTCCTCTCCTATTCACCTGCCCTCAGCAGTTCTAAGAACCACGACTCATGTGCATCTTAGCCTTTGCATAAGCTGCTATCCTGAGTAATGCTCCTTTTTCCATTCCTCTCCATTACACACAGCCTCCATTGCCCATTTTTATCTTCATAGCATGACTGTCTAGTGAGAAGTCATCTGTAAACCTTTGATCTGGCTTGAGGAAATGTTCTCTAAATTCTTTCAACATAGCCAACATTTGATGATTTATTATGATAATCTTTTATTAAATGAGAAATTTATACATGTTTGGATCATACTCACCTTCATACTCACCTTTCCTCCCACAATACTTCCCAAATTAATCCACACTTTCTTTTCCATTTTGCACCCAATGCTTTGGTCCTTTCTCTTCCTTCATGAACAAATTTGCTATGTAACATTCTTGAGGGTGTGGCCTGTCCATCATGCAGTGTGTTCAAATTATCAAGGCATATACAGGGGCTCTCTCTCTCTCTCTCTCTCTCTCTCTCTCACACACACACACACACACAC
>LOJH01030512.1:0-14876 GCA_001685095.1 Ellobius talpinus | reverse complement strand
CCTGGCCCATTAGTTCTAGCCTCTTATTGGCTAACTTTCACATCTTGATTCAACACATTTCTAATAATCTGTATGTCACCATGAGGTTGTGGCTTACCAGGAAAGATTCAGCATGTCTGATTTGGCAGCTCTATGGTGGCTTTCTCTCTTTCTGCTTTCTTCCTCCCAGCATTCAGTTCTGTTTTCTCTGCCTACCTAAGTTCTGTCCTATCAGGCCAAGCAGTTTCTTTATTAATTAACCAATGAAAGCAAAACATAAACAGAAGGACCTCCTACACCAGAGCTAGAGGAATAAAAACCAACCACATGGTATTGACCTAAAAACAGATAGGTTGATCAATGAAATTGAATAGAAAGCCCAGACACAAGCCCACATACCTGTGGGCACATGGTTTTTGGTAAAGAACCAAGAAATACACAACTGTATCCATTTCATATTGTAAACATGACTGTGATGGTTTCAGCGTAAAATGTTCCCTTATAGCCTCATGTATGCAGTAACACAATTTTATTAAATAATTTCTTGTATTTAAAAAAATTAAACTTTCTTGAATCTCACAGCCAAGTTAATAATATATGTTGAAGTCATTTAAGAATATACAAGTTGAAACTGAATAGAAGACCCGGATATCAATCCACACATATTGAAACACCTGATATTTGGTAAAGAAGCAAAAAAATAGCAAATGGAAAAAAGAAAACATATTTTACAAGTGGTGCTGACATAACTGGATATCAACATGTAGAAAAATGAAAATAGGCCCATATCTATAACCATGCATAAAACTCAAGTCCAAATGAATCAAAGACCTCAACATAAAGCCAGTCACACTGAACCTTACAGAAGAGAAATTGGGAAGTACAATTGAACGCATTGGCACAGGGAACCACTTCTTAAATATAACCCCAGCAGCACAGTCTGTTATTGTTAATATCCAGCCTTAACTTGTTGTGGTCAGATAGGATGCAGGGTGCTATTTCCATTTTCTTAGATTGGTTCAAACTTGCTTTGTGTCCAACTATGTAATCAGTTCTGGAGAAATTTTCATGAGAGTCTTGAGAAGATATATTCTTTAGTGTTTAGATGAAATGATCTGTAAATATCTGCTAAGTCTACTTGTTTTTTTATGTCAGTTTGCTGAATGACCTGTCTACTGGCAATAGTGGAGTTTTGAAATTTCCAACTATCAGTGTGTGAGGGTCAGTATGTAATTTAACCTGTATTAGTGTTTCTTTTACAAACTTGATTATCTTTCTGTATGGTGAATATATGCTAAGAATTGCAATGTTCTCTTGGACATTTTTGTCCTTTGCTGTATATGTAGTGTCATTTTCATTTGGTTGTATTCTTAGTTTCAGTTGCTTGGAATATCTTTTTCCATTTGTTTACTGTAATGTGATGTTTGTTCTTGATGTGAAAGTATATTCCTAGATGCAACAGAAGAATGGATCCTATTTTCATTTCTGTGAGACCATTGATATTGAGAGTTATCAATGAACAGTATTTGTTGATCCATTTATCTATCTAACTATCTATCCATCTATCTATCTATCTGTCTATATGTTTGTGTGTTTTCTGGTAGGGGGTTCTTCTCGGATCCTGAAGGTTTGGCTACCCATGGTTCTGCCTAAAATATATTCTAGGTTATGGGAACTGACACTTAGGAGTAGGAATGGCCTAGGAGGGGATATTGAGAGGGTCCACAGGAAGAAAGAAAGCAGGGAATTCCACCAGGATCTGCTTAGTCCCTTAGGAATGGGTGCAGAGAGTAAGGAGAGGTCCCAACCAGTAGTCAGTTACAGATCTGGGGATGAGACTGGGTTTGGATTTGGAGGAGAGGAGGAAGAGTGAAGGTATGATGCTCACCTACCTGCTTTGTGAACCTACTTGCTTTTCTGGTAGGCTTGACTCATGGGTTTTCAGGGAATTCCTGCTTTGAGTTTGGGGGTAGGCATAAGAGGATGAGTGGAGAGGAAGGCTGGGAGAAAAGATCTGCATGATCTACTAGAGACAGGGACATCTATAGCTAGTGGTTTTCTACAGAGTTGGGGGTGAGACTGGAATTGGAGAGAAAGAGGTAGAGGTGATGTTCTGCAACTTGTCTACTTGTTTCTCTGGTTGGAGTTAAAGATTTGTGCACTCATGGATCTCATGTATAGGGGTGCTTTGTCAGCATCTATGTCTACACACCAGAACAGTCTATTGTAGCCCATCAGACTGGAGTTATCAGAGGTTGTGAGCTACTCTATTAGTGCTGGGAATGGAACTCAGGAGCTCTGGGAGAGAAATCTGTGCTCTTAATCACTGAGCAACCCCTCCAGCTCCCTCCCTCCTTCCCTCCCTCTCTCTCTCCCTCCTTCCTTCCTTCCTTCCTTCCTTCTTTATTTCTTTCCTCCAAGATCTTTAGACATACCAGAGGAGTTCTCTATCACTGAGCTGTATGAGCTGTATCTCCATCCTCCGAAAAAGTTTTTTTTTCTTCAGACAAGGAATCACTTGGAAACCTTGGTTGGCCAGCACGCTCATTGAAGAACAGGGTGAGTAGCTTTAACTTCATAAGGAACTGCTTGCCTCTGCTTCCCAAGTGACTGGGTTAAAGACATATACCTCCATTTTCAGCTTCCCCAATTTTAAAAATAATTTTAAATTATGTATTTATGTACTTACTAGTGTGTGTGTGCACACACTGTACACGTGTGTGTGCGTGCATGCACATGTGCAAATGTACCATGATGAATATGTGGTGGTCAGTCAACATGTGAGAATCAGTTGTCTTCTTTCTAACTGGTTGGTCCTGGGTACTGAACTCAGGATGTAGAACTTAATAGCAAGTGCCTTTATCTGCTCAACCATTTCACCAGAGCCTCCATCCCTAAATATGTACCACTTCCATGTGTATGTCAACCTACCTGCAAGCTCTTACATGGCCATGACAAAGAAGCCACTATGTTAGAACTGACCCCCCACCCATCCCCTCATCCTACTGTGGAGAGAACACAAATTAAGTCCAGGGCCATGTTATGGTTCTTCCTGGCTTTCCAACCAGGCAGCTGTTGCAGGAACTACCTGCCCATCCTGGGAGTTAGACTGTAGTGTGGACAGTTCATATAGAAGCAGACACTTCAAGAGTCTTATAACAGGCTTCTAAAGTAGAATTAAGTTTCATTTTAAGTAGATTTTCTTTCTAGTGCTCAGACTATTGTGATAATGCCGTCTTTACTGTTAGTATTGTCAATTTGGAAATAAAATAAAATGGTTGATTCCTTTAGCTTTTATGTTTCCAGTATTTTTAATACTTCCACTTACCTTGCCAGTTAGTGGAGCATCGAAAAGGTATGTGTTATCTCTTCCTCTGTGGTGGCTAGCAGCCAGAGGTTTTCCATTTAAAGGCAGCCTGTCAATGATTTGTAAAGATTTGATCTATTCTGAAAGAGGGGAGGCTGAGACCATGTAGGATAACTGCTTGTGGCAAGAACTGAAGCCATTTCTTACTCAGTCAGTTTTCTGTTAACAGCAATAATGCTTAAGCAGCTGACTTCTCTCAAGTGGAGAAGTCAAAAGGGCAAGGTTTTCTACAGTCTCAGTGCAATTCATCACAGCAGTTGGTCGATCAATCATCCATCCTTTATGAGCAGCGTGTGGCAGACACTGTAGAGGATCCCAAGCACAAGGTGATGTCTTTTTATATAACTTCTCAATCTTAAGAAAACCAGCATGGACCACAGAATGGGCTCAGATGCTGATGATAATCTGTGTCTATAGGTGCTATAAAGAGCTATGTAGACTCATCTCCATAAGCCTTGCAATACAGGGATACCTTCATCTTACAGCTGAGGAAATTAAGATTTCACCTAGTTGCATAGCTAACATTTCAATTGTGCTGCCTGTTTCTGGGATTGCTACAATGCAATTCACAGCTCTTGGCAGACATATTAATAAGATTTGACCAGGAAAGTCAATAAAAGAATTCTCTGTTCTTCAATTTCATCCCATGTTTTGTTTTCAGAGAAATCTGGACATAAAACCAACCATGTTTCTAATTGCCAGGAGAATCATAAATAGCTTACTCTGATTATAGGCACATAAGTAGGAAACAATGTTAAGAATAAAATGAAATGTAGAGAGTCTGAGTTGTGAAGCCTGCATTCTATCCCAGTGCTTAATAAACCTTAGTGGGGATGAGAGAAACCTAGAAAATTTATTTTGTTCTGTCACTTCCAATTGTTTTTGCCTCCTGTTTTCTGATGTTCCCCGAACACAGTAAATGCAGGAGCTATGCTGCCTGTAGTCATTGGCAGTAGGACTCACCTGATTCATTGACATTTGCATTGTGTACAAATAGCAAAGAATGTCCAAATGAAGGAATGTGAATAAAATGTCTCAAAAATACTACTGAATTTGCTTTTTGTTCACTGTCTACTACTGACCACGGGTCTACCCTGAAGTGTAACTAATATATCGAAGTGGAGAAAACCAATGTTTTCTTTGCAAATAGGTGTCACTTGAGGAGAGCTTCTTGGTTAGGATAAGAGACTGTGTTCTATTTTCCATGTCAGCACCAGAACCCTGTCTGGATTGAACCTGTATAGGTCCTGTGAGTGCCACCAATCTTTATCAGTTCATATGTGCATCAATCCTGTTGTGTCTAGAAAACGTTCTTTTGGAAGCATCAATGTTCTCTGTCTCTTAGAATCCTTTAATCTCCTCTTCCACAGAGATTCCTGAGCCCTGATAGGAGGATCTAATGAATTCATCAAGGTACTATTTCAACTTTTTTTCTGAATTTGTTAACATTTTGTGTGTGCTTATCTGTGTGTACCAGCATACAGTCTGTTTTAGAGAAATTTTTTTGTGCTTCTGGGTAGAGTGGATATTCTTTGGTATTTGGATGGAATATTCTGTAGATATCTGTTAAATCTATTTATTGTAAGATGTCAATTAATTCTGATATTTCATTTTTTGTTTAGATGATCTAACTCTTAAGAAAAGTGGGGTGTTGAAATCATAAAATAATACTGGGTTTGTTTTAAACTGTTATTAATTCTAGTAGCATGTATCTTTATGAATGAAGTTGGACAAACCAGAGTTTGATACAAGTATGATTAGTATTATAATATTTTCTTAATTAAATGGTCCATTGATTAGAATGAAGTTCCCTTTTTTGTCTCTTCTGATAAATTCTAGTTTAAAGTCTGGTTACCAGATGTCAGGATGACAAAGCCTTCTTGCTTCCTGTTCCGATTTGCTTGAGATAATTTTTCTACCTTTTCATTTAAGGTGATGTCTATCTTTAAAGTTGAGATGTATTCCTTGTACAAAAGAGAAAGGTAGATTTTGTTTATTAATCCATTAAAGTAGCCTGTCTTTTGATTCAAGAATTGAGGTGACTTTTATTTAAAATTATTATTGAAAGTGTATTTTGATTGCAAATATTTTGATATTTTTTGATATTTGCTATTTTGGTCATGCTTTATTGAATTAATTTTTCCAAATCCTAAATTATATTAGTCATTTCATTCAGCTGTAATTTAAATTTTCTTGGACATAACTTAGGCATTTATTTTTCATGAATGAAATTCAGTGAAGGTCTTGGTTGTTTTCTTTAAATTTCTTGAATTATCTGATAAAGTTTGTGATTATTCTTTCAAATTCTATCTTTGGGTTCATTTAGGTAGTTCTAATTAGGGATTACTTTTACAGGACTAGCGGGTTTGATATTCATTTACAATGTTTTTGTTTATAGTTATGTTTCTTGAGAATGTGGACTTCCTAGGCTGTGTATCAGGTATGTGAAGTTGTCCTACCTTAGTCCTGGCTAGTGTATGAATTTTGTGACCTGAGCTAGGTAAACCAAAACTGATGGACAAGCTGTTTGTTTCATTGAATCAGGCAAATATAGCCTTGAAACCAAGTCTGGAGCTTGATCTGTGGGTGTACAAGTGTCAGAATATGGAGCCAAGGATGGGAGAAGAAGAGAGCACTTCACCAATCAAAAATGAATTTCAAACCAATCAGGTTTGGGTCTCATACAACTGGAGCTAGACCTGTGAGGGTGAAGATGGATGTAGATATGGTAAAGAATGGGAAAGGAGAGAAATGAGTTACCAGGTAAAAGCAACTCCAGGACAAACTTGTGCTTGAGGTGCAGCTCTGAAATTGTGCCCGCGGGTGTGGAGATGGCCACACATTTGGAAGAAGTAGGGCAGACGGAAAAGCAAAGGAGTGACTTACCCTTTGAAGGTGGCTTGCCAAGAAAGGTTAGCAAAAGACAATCCAAGAACTAGGCTTATGGGTATCTGAATGGTGGCTGGCAGTGGGCAGTATAGCATTTCTTTTCCAAAGAGAATACTCACATATTTAATCAGTAAAAATTATTTTGAAATTTGACAAAGTAGTTGGTACTGCACTGGAAATAACATCTTCTTCATACAGCACCGTGTTGTTGGTTACCCACAAAGTACTCAGCTCCTCAGCAATTTGCTGATGATGGGAAGAGAACCCTTGATTACCACATACGAGCATTTTACTTTTCCTCTGGGTAAAAACAGAGACATGAAAGCGCTTTGCATCATAGGGGAAAACCTTTTAAAGAGTTCAACACAAAGTCACTGAATTCCTTTCAGTAAAGCATTTGTTAACATATGGCCCAAAAGCCAACACTCCTTTTAATAATCCTGCATTGTTGCAAAATATAATTTATATTTAGGTGTTTACCTTGCCCTTATTCATTTACCAGAGTCCTTTATCCAATATCTTTGAGCTTTGGAAAGCCTAATGATTTTTGAAGGTTATGTCTTAGTCTATGCTAAATGACCTCGAAAGAATTGCCTTGTGTCTTTCTAGATACCAAATAACAGGAGCGTGGCAGGAAGAGGCTGTCTTCCTGCAGGAACAAATGGCAAAATAATTTTAAAGCATGGGTTCCTCAATAGTATTCTCACAAACTGAACAAGCGTCAGTGCATGTCTTGCTATTTATATTGCTTTTGTGCCTGTAGTGCATTGAATGGGAGATGTAGAACACCTTAACAGGGAAGCATGGAGAGCCAACGTATCTCACCAGTAAGTCTAAGAGGGAAGAGGTCCTTTTATGTTTATATTCAGTAAGGTAAAAAAAACCTGAGAAAGACACCAAGCAGCAACAGTAATTCATCATTGACCTATTTTGTATTCATAACTTTTCAATGATAGCACATTGCTTTAATACAGTATTGATTCACCCAAGAAATGTTGCTCCATTACTTTCATAGACTGTTGAATTAGGTTAAAGGACATTGTTCTGCTTTTAAAATGGAGATTGAAATTTTTATAAAGTCATTTCCCTTATAATTTTTCAAAGGTCACTGGCTGAAAAGTTGACTTTTTTAAATTATGGGAATTAATTTTATTCTGAAACATTCCCAGAACAACAAAATATTGCAGACATTTAGTAGGAAGAGAGTGGGGAAGGTCTCTGCTCATCTGCCATTGCCTCAACCCTCAGTACACATAGCATTAATAAAAATAGAAGGTGTAAAGTAATGACTTGCTAGTTAAAAAGGGATGTCTGAGTGTTCATGGCAAGGGAGGATACAAAGGCTTTAATGGGGTCTTGGTAAAAGGATCAATGAAGTCAATACTCAGTCTATTACAAATAGGACACAGTTGGTTTCAGCAACACAAAACAAGTGAATCTCTCAGCCTGCTACACAGCCATGCAACCAGTGCTAGCAAGCTCATGCTAATCTTGTGCATTATAAGCCTGACTTCTTTTCTTACAGTGATAATATTGGGCTAGAAAAGGTCAATAACAGAGTCCATTGTTTAAGTCTCCTCTGTAGTCTAGAAGGAACCATGATCTTTTTAATTCATTGAATACAGCAGGGTCACCCAAGGTGTCCAAGATGGAAGAAAGCTAAACTGTTATGGTGGTGGGTGCTTGAAAGAAAAGCAAAGGCAGATGGATGCCTATGAAAATATGGAAGATACTCACACAGTTCTCAGAATGTTAATCATTTCTGTATTGGAATTCTCTCTCATCTGAGTGTGTGAACATACATACATATATACATCACATTCACGTACACATGCACACACATACACATATACTTATGCAAACACTTATATACATCTATTCAAAGCAATTCCATTATTTAATTCATTTTTATTGTGTGTATGTGCATGAAAGTGTGCCAACATGTTCCTTCAGACACGTATGTACACATGTTCACTATATCACACCTGTGGAAGTCAGAGAACAGCTTTTGGGAATTAGTTCTTTCTTTCACTATGCCAGTCATGGGGATTAAATGCACGTTATCAGTCTTGGCAGCAAATGCCTTTTGTGGATAAGACACTGTGCTGGTCCTATAAATGTAATTCTTGATGGCTAGATTCCATTTTTGGATACTTTCCTTGCCTGACCACAAGCATGATGCCATATTTATAAAGCAAACATACTTTTTCTTAAAGGGACACCTCCTCAATCCAAATAGTAGCAATATTTATTTTCTTTTGAAAACCTGAGATTTTATTTCATTTTTAGAAAATAATTTCTTAAAGTTCAACAAGTGTGCTTTATTAGCTATTTTTCTGTTGCTGTGACAAAACATTGTGACTACAAGCAACTAATAGAAGAGTTTATTTTGGCTTGTGGTTCCAAGAGTCCAACATGGTGGGGGGCGCATGAGAGCAAGTGGCCGGCACCATGGTCAGAAGCAGGAAGCATCTGAAAACAAAAACTCAAACAGGAAGTAACACTAGACTATAAACACTCACAACCTGTCCCTAGTGGTGTACTTCCTAAAACAAGAGTCAGCCTTCCAAGGCCCAACAGTTTTCTCAGACAGTGCCACCATTTGGGCACCAAGTATTCAAATATCTGAGCCTACTGGGATATCTCACATTCAAACTCCACATGTAGTGTTTGGGGATCGATTGCCAAACTCTTGCTACCACCAAAGCCTCTGAGGCTGCCAAGTTATCTTCATAAAGTGGTCCAACTCTTGCCCCATGGACTGTTGTCCATTCTTCTTTTTGTCACTTTCTCAGTCTTGTTGTTGTCACTGGAAGTGATTGATCAATGCAGTGTAAACATGGATTTGTGTGAATTAAATATGGACAGTTAAGTAGAGGAGACTCTCCATGTTCCTGTGTATTTCAACTGCTCAGGAAGTCTATTCTGTACCTAAGACCATCTTGGTGATATAAATGATTTAAGAACTTCATTTTCCTAAGACAAAAATGTCTTGTTCTCATATTTCATTAGCTTATATTAATTTTTTAAAATAATGTGTTCATTATGACATATTCTTTCATTTTCAAATGTGTATGTTTGTGTGTGAGGCGGTATGCATTCATATATGTACATATTCATGTATGTGTGTTAGTGTGTCGAGGCCAAAAGAGAACATTGGATGTAATTATTTTATGAGTCATTTGCCTTTTTTATTAAAATAGAGTTCCTAGGTTTGCTAATTAGGTAAGGTGGGTCAGTCAGAAAGCCTTAGGGATCTTTCAGTCTCACTTCTTTATTCCTAGGATTACAAATGAATGTCACAGCACTTGGACCTTTGCATGAGTCCTGGAAAAAAACTTAGTCATTGCAGGCAGTTTAACACCTGAACAAACTGAATAGCCCTCATTATGATAATTTCATATCTATGTATATCCTTATCAATCTATCTATCTATCTATCTATCTATCTATCTATCTATCTATCTATNCACCTGAGCAAACTGAATAACCATCATTTTGGCAGGTTCATGTCTACCTATACTAATTATCTATCTGTATGTATATATATATGCATACCATACATTGGTCATTGATCTTATTAACTTCTCATTATCTTTTCTCATGCCCCTCTTCCCTTCCTGTCCCCATTTAGAAATAGGTCTCTAATAGGTCAGGAATAAAGTTTAAAATGGTAAATTAAGTTGTATCAAGCTGAGAAGTTCTCCACAGCAAAATAAATTATCAACAAAGCAAATAAAGCCTGCAAAATGGAAGAACATCTTTACTAACTATTTATCTGATAAAACATTGTCATCCTGAATATGGAAATCAATTTAATAACAAAAATATAATCTAGTCAATAAGTGAGTATATGAACTGGGCAGACACTTCTCAAAACAAGTACACCTTGGGGCAAGATCAATGGCACATTGGGTAAGAGCACTTACTGCAATTACAAAGGACATCTCTTCAGTTTCCAGAAAACACATAGTGGTTCACAGCCTTCTTCAGCTTCAGTTTTTGGGATCTGATGCCCCCTTCTTACTCTGTAGGAACAAGACATGCACATGGTGCACATACATACATGGAAGAAAAGCATTCATATACATAAAATAAAAATAAATCTTAATATATTACTTTAAATTGGCAATAAAGATATAAAAATATTCAACACTTTAGTTAACAAGTAAGTGCTAATCTCACCCTAGTCAGAATGTCTATCATTCAAAAAATCCAAACAACAAATGCTGTAATGATATGGAAAATTCCAAACAATGGAATACCATAGGATTTGGCTATTTCTCTCCAATCAAAAATCAGCATACTGTAGAAACACCTGCAAACCGCAGTTTTCTACACCACTGTTCACAGTAGTCAAGTTATGAAATCAGCCTAGCATCCCATTAGTGGATGAATGCATAAAATAACTGTGACTGTTATATAAGCAACAGAGTATTATTCAGCCACAAATAAAAATGAGATCCCTCTCCCATCTCAACATCAGCACCATTGATGGGCTCTGCCCTCCATTCTGGTGGAGTTCCCTTGCTCAGGTGCAGTGTTTGCCAGTTGACAAGTGGTTGAATGATCTGCCTGCTAGGTGGACTATATCACCTCTTGTATTTTGTTCCCCTAAGACCCATTCTGACTTTCAAGTCCTCCCACCTCATCATCTTCCCTGTGGCAAGCCTTTCTCCCAAGCTCTGGCAACCTTTATAACCTAGGCACAGTCCATATCAGTTGGAAGAAAAGGTGTAGACCACAGCAGTCAGAAAAACTGACCACACCAGTCAAAAGAACAGAGACCCCCCACTACTGATGCACCAAAGGCCAAGCTACCCACCACAAAGCCAATCACCAACTTGGAAAGAGACACTCTACTGGATCAGAGGTCACACTGACCACTAGAAATCCAGGCTATAAAAGCTGTAAGACAAAAAAAGTAACAGAGATTGAGGAATAAAACAGCCATCCCACAAAGGAAAACTCAAAAATCAGGACTTAGACCTATAATCATCCCAACCCCAAATGCCTAAAAGCTAGTGTATGAATACAATCAACAAAAGCCAGGGATATATGTCAACACCAGATCTCTATGACAGCAAGATCTGAATATTCTAAGGGTGATGAATCACAAATAGTGACCTTAAAAACAAGTTTATAAAGATGGTAGAGAATCCTTAAAGAGGAAAAATTTAAAAAACCTTTAAAGAAGCTGAAGAAAAGACAACTAAAAACTTGGAGGAAACCAATAGATCTCTTAAAGAATGTCAATAAAAGCAAGAACAACCAAACAGTTAAAGGAAACTATTCAAGATCTGAAACTTGAAATAGAAGCAATAAAACACACACACACACACACACACACACACACACACACACACACACAAAATGAGGGAATCCTGGAAATGGAAAAATCTGGAAAAGCAAACAGAGGCTACAGTTATAACCCATTGCAAACAGAATTTAAAAGTTGGAAAACAAAAGGAATCTCAGGTGTTGAAGATATGATAGAAGAAATAGATTGATTGGTCAAAGAAAATGTTAAATCTAAAAAACTCCCAGCAGAAAAGCCCCTGGATATCTGGGACACCATGAAAAGAGAAAATTTAAGAATAATAGACATAGAAGAATGAGAAAATCCTAGTCAAAAACAGAGAATATCTTTAACAAAAACATAAAAGAAAAAGTTTCTGACTTAAAGAAGGACATGCCTATAATGATTCAAGATCCCACCCTTTTTTTGACGAATTGACTGTGACCATTAATCATTTGTAATCAACCCCCTTTAAATGAAAACAAACATTCATAAACAATCATTTTGGGAATTTGGGTGCAGTTTTCTCCAATCTGCTTCCTGCTGTTTGTTGGGCAAAGTATTTTCAGGGTTCCTGGAGATCTTTGTGGAGTCTTGTTCAATCAAACCACATTAGCCTGGAATAAATCCACAGGTTCTCATCATCTGTGATAACAAAAGCAGAACCTCTTTTCCCAAATTACATAGCGTTAGACTCAAATTTGAAGTTAAGATACCTTTAAAATATATATGTTGGTCTAGCTAAGAGCTGTCAGAATCAAAAGTTTCTCTGCAATCAAAAAATTCAAAGAAAATATAATAATATGCGCAATCCAGACTGTATATTTTCCATCTTTATGTGGCTTTCCTTTTATTACTTTTTAATATTTATTTTCTTTATTCCCTCAATCTATGACTGTCTATATTCTTTTATATCATGCTTACTGTCTCTTTAAAAACTTCACTTTTTTAACTGTCTATACACTTTTTCCTCTCTCTCCCAAGCCTATGTACATTTTTAAACACACTGTGTCTTGTTTAGAGGTCTTTTATTTCTGAATCTGTCCTACTGTGTATCTGAAATCATTTAATGTCAAGGAACATTTTAAAATGACAAGCAATATGGTTGCAACATCCTTGGATGCTGGCTCCACCTCTGTTGGCCTTTCAATATGGTGGAGGTGCATTTACTACCAGGTCTGGGACTACTGATGTGGGAGCCAGTAGTCACCCCTCAACTCTGGGAAGCACCATGCAGCACATAAACCCTTTTTGTACGAGTGAAAGCTAAATCTGTCATTCAATGTGCCGTGAGACCTCAAAATATCTCTATGTATGGTGGCAGGAATCTGCTGTGTGCTTAGGAAGGAATGTTGAACAGCAGGCATGCTCACAGCTACTTTCCTCCTAACCCTAAACAGGCATACAAGCACCGAGACTTGAAGTGTCTTGGTGACCACACAGGTTAGCTCCAAACATATGGACACCATTTTTTAAGAAGAGACTGCTCTTTTGTTTCCCGGCCACCCAGGCCCTAGTAATCACACAGAATCTGTGTTAATTACAACACTGTTTGGCCTATTAGCTCAGTAAAAATATTAATAATTCTTATTAACTACCATATCTTAAATTAACCAATTTCTATCAATCTGTGTATCACCATGAGGTTGTGGCCTACCATGAAGGTTCTGGTATGTTTCTCTCCTTTGTCAGTTACATAGCGTCTCCCCGACTCTGCCTACTCTCTCCCTATATCTCTTCCAGTCTGGCTATATTCTGCCTTGCTATAGGCCAAAACAACTTCTTTATTAATCAATGGTAATAAAAATATTGATAGCATACGGAGGGGAATCCCACATCATGCTTATGTGTGCATGTGTGTGTATGCACACATGCAAGCACGGGTACCCACACAATCTCAAAGGTGGGAAGTCTTTGATGCTGTTGCTCTGGAGAAAACCCAGACTGTCAGTCTCTGACTCTAGTGAAACCAATCTGTTTTGGATGAAGCAGTCTATAGTTGTAACTGTGTAAGTTGTGAGAAATGGTCGAGTTTGAACTCCTGTGTTAGGTGGGCTAATGAATGATCACTCCATCTTCTAGACAGTTTCCTCATTATCACATTTTCCCTTTTATCTTTAGCAATGATTTTGCCTTAAAGGCTATTATTTGTGCTATTACCGCTGTCTCCACTTTTTTTCTTGTTTGTCATTTGAAAGACTTGTTTTCCTTTTAAATTTTAATTTATTGTTATATTGTTTTCTTTTTAGGGCTTATTTTGTAGAAAGCTTTTTTAGAAAGAATATGATTTGGTATATTTATAGAAGCTTTACTTTATTATAGTAAATGTTTTTCCAATGCTCTGAAAGCAGCAAACAAGACCATAGAATATAGACTCATATTTCTTTTTTTATATTACAGGAAGTTATATGGGTATGTATATTAAACAATATAATTTCCATATATTAATTGGATATTTGGAAAGTATAAATCAACTGTGAGAGTTTATTTAACTTCATTTTAACTTCAAAATTAATATCAGAATAAAATCATACTTTTTTGGTTTTTCGAGACAGGGTTTCTCTGTAGCTTTGGAGCTTATCCTGGAACTAGCTCTTGTAGACCAAGCTGGCCTTGAACTCACAGAGATCTGTCTGCGTCTGCCTCCCAAGTGCTGGGATTAAAGATGTGCACCACCACCGCCTGGCCAAAATCACAAGGGTTTGATATCTGGCCAAAGACCAGGAAAATTCTGACTCCTAAAAAAAAATTCTGACTCCATTGTGTTCAGGCTAAGCCTCAGCTTTCCTAGCTCAGAAGTGGGGATAATTTAGCATATGCTGCTTAAGATGATTAGATATAGCAAAATGTAGAAAAGAGTTTGTGTGTGCCTCTATGATCTCAGAAGCAAGAAATTGTGAGAACATAGTAGAAAACAAAGTGACCTTGAAATTTACGTGAATTGAGGATAAGATATCAATCAAGCTACAATGGCTTGAAAATGTGGAAGAAGGAGATATGCTCCAAAAGTTAGATCTCATTAAACAAGAGAAAGCCATTGGGAAAGGATAATGAAAGGGTTTATTGTAGACCACCTATGATAGTATTTATGAAGTTCTGAAGACACTGAAAAGCACACTTCTTTTTCTGACAGACCATTTTATTGTTATTATTGCCAGTAAAGAACTTAGTAATGATTCCAGTAACCCAGTTAAGACACATGAGATATAAGGGATCATATCTGTCAGCTTTTTGTTCTTAGCCACCACATCCATTTGTCAGATCTACCTAAGTCAATTGTTTTTTTTTCTTTTTTTAATTTCAGACACTTTTTTATTGTTATTAAAAATTTTCCACCTCCTCC
>LOJH01030509.1:1337-17089 GCA_001685095.1 Ellobius talpinus | reverse complement strand
ACACACACACACACACACACACACACACACACACACACAAACGAATGTGTGCATGCATACACATGTTTTCAATTAGAAATGCATACAAAATGTTAAAGAAGATGCTCCTGTATTCAGCAAAGATCCTAGCAGCACTCATAGCACTTCAAAACAAATAGTGGAAAAGCCTAGGTCCAGGTGCGGTGGTGCATGCCTTTAATGCTAAGACTGGGAGGTAGAGGCAGGCAGTTGTCGGAATTCAAGGCCAGCAAGGGCTATATGAAATCCTATCTTAATAGAAAGAAAGGAAGAAAGAAAGATAAAAAGGAAGGAAGGAAGGAAAGAAGGAAGGAAGGAAAGAAGGAAGGAAGGAAGAAAACAAGCCTACTGGGAGAATTTCAAAGCATCTACTATTGTGTTCCCAGATCTTAAAGTCCAGCTGGGTAGGAAGAATTTAAGCAAGAAAATGCAAATAGGGAAACCACTCTTCTGACAAGAAGCTGAGAGGTAGTTGGAGGCCCACTGTGGGGGACATGGCTAGTTTCAAAGTGGGGAACTGGCCTATTGACAGATCTGGAATCATTTCTAAGGTAAGGGTGCCCTTGAAACAAAGCTTCAGAAGATGAGGGCGAGAGGGGAAAGGGAAGAACTTTCCAAGCAAAGCAAACAGCACAAGCAAAGACAGTCCAAGCAAAGTTTATTAAACAACCACCAGTCCAGAGAACTGCAAACATTACCTGTGGCTGGAGCAGTCAGGAACAGTAAGAAACCAAGTGTTTGTTGTGGAATGTGTAAGTACCTTGTTCTTGCCTCGTGAAGGAATTTAGTAAAAGCATTTCTCTCTCCTCCTCCTCCTCCTCTCTCTGTCTGTCTCTCTCTGTCTCTCTCTCTCCTTCCTTTTACTTTTTCTTTTGAGACAGAGTATCCTGTGGGCCTGGGTATCCTGGAACTTGCTATGTGAACTACACTGGCTTCAAACTCACCTGCCTCTGCTAAAAGCATAATTTTTGATGACTAAATAGAATATTTTATCAGATTAATTTTGTACTATTATAAATTATCTGGATCCTGATAACCTTTTTATTAATGACCCTAATACTCTAAGAATAGAATTATGCATATCTTCAATTACATTGAAATGCTTTCTCTGACTATAATCTGGTTCCTGAAAATTTTAAAAACTTGTTGAATCAACATGAATTCACACATATAAGTTTCCTAGTAAGCAGATCTTATTCAAATAAAAGCAGTTATGCTCTGATATTTAGAATATTTGCAGAAATTGCCTAAAATTTTATGCTCGAATACTAGCATAATATTTCTGCATGTGTCTGCATGCACACAATTTGCACCTTTTTTTCAGTGCAGGTGATCCAGCTTGGAGCCTTGTGCATACTGGGCATCCAGTCTACTACTGGGCTACACCCCAGTCCCTCGTTTCTATTTTTCTAATGTCTAACCAATATTATATGTTGCCATCTGATGGTTTTCAAATTATTGTATAACATTAATGTTAGTAAATATTTTATATGAAGGGAAATATTTCAATAAACTAGCTAGATCACATTTTAATGCCTGGACACAGCATATAATTATGTAGATAATAATATAACATATTAGTGTAAATATACATTTTCAGAATATAAGCAATAAAGAACCTATTGACAGAAGTAAGGATACTTCCTATGCTTGTTTTCTTTTTTCTGGACTTCAGGCTTTGTGGGCTAAGTGAAATCATGCCTGATTGTCATCATTTATGTTTTGGTTTAGGGAAGGAAATCATTTTACAAGTTTGCTCCCATTCCCTAGAGTTTAGAGGGAACTGAAATCTTAGAAGTGGTTTTGAGTGAGAAAAGGCAGGGTTTGAATCCTAGTCCTGGGTCACTTAATAAATATATAGTAAAAGACAATAATTACACAATTTGTTGGCCAAATGAGTTAACCTCTATGAGTATCCGTTTCTGCATCTGTTAAGTGGGAATAATAACAAGCACTTCAGAGGTTGTTGTGATAATCAGTGCCCACTGCTCAGTGATGAGCATAGTCTAGGGCATGGTTAGTTCTCAGCACACTTTTATCTAATCAATGGCACAGTAGCTCTGAACCTGAACCAAAAGGAATCCAGCATAGGCATCTCTACTCCTAATATGATATGCAACTTGTAATAATTTTTTGTGACACTGCTATTCTGTTTCTGCATCCAGAAAATGAAAACAATGTTGCAACTATTTGTAAATATGAGCACAAATCTTGAAAGTTACGTAAATGCTAATTTATGTATCATATTGAAACCTCTAGCTATGTTTATGGTCCTGAAGATAAGAATAGCTAATGTTTTGTATTTACAGTGTTCCTTCACTCAGGCATTAAGAAGACATTTCCAAGGTGAGCAAGCATACAGCCTTGAATGTCGCCAGGGTTATGAATGTGGAAGTCGGTGACGGGAGGGACTGGTATCCTAAGATCCACAGACAACTCCTGTCCCTAAGAAGGAAATAGCAAGTCTTTAATGAACCTTGCCAGCTGCTGCAGTAAGAAATGGGTAGGCCAGACCTCCAGAGTGGGCTGATAACGCAGGTCTCTAGGCCACTTGAAAACCTTCAGCCTCTTCTTTCCTTTTCAATGCCCGGCTACACCATGATTCAGTTCTCTGTAGTGTTGGCAACAAAACAAGAAAGTGCAAGAGTGTGGATGTGGTAAGAACCTTTCTTTGACTCACGTCTCAAGAGAGGAGATAAATCATTATAACTAGTTTAATTAACATTCAAATATTAATTTAGGAGTTGTATAATGCAGTAATCATATTCCTAGATATGAATCCTAACTTTGGAGTTTCCTAGCAATGTAAATTTAATATCCCAGGGTCTTAGAAAGGATGACAAAATAGTATCTACCTCATTAACTAGACTAATACCTTAACCATTATTAAAGGCTCCACGAATGCCTCACTAGCTGTGTGGTTCAGCTGGGTACGTAAATGAAGCTAGCTGTGACTGAAAAAACATAATGGTGACTCTTATGATGCCAGGACATATTATTTCATAAACAACAATTGTTCTTTCCTTCTCATCATTAAAATTCTAAAACAGTGCAGCACACAGGTTGTAAGGCAGCCTTTGCACAACTGTGTACCCTTATCTTCGTTTCCCTGTTGGTGAAATGGTTAATACAGTACCCTCTCTACGAAGTTGTTTAAGCAGAGCTGTTTAAATAATACAAATAAAATATCAGCCCATTTTCTGACAGAGAGTAAATGTGTAGTGTTTTTAGTGAAAGACATGCAAAACCCTTCAGATACTCCGGAGTGTATCATCTCAAACCTAACGTGGTCAGAGTCGGAACTTCTTACTGTAGACTTAGACCCAGTAAACAAACCTAAAACAAAGCTGTGTCTGGTGTAGACTCAGCTCATGTAAGTGCTGCCTAAGGCGTGCTGTTGTAGGAACACCGAATGTTGTTTCCTTTCCATGGCAACCCTCACAACTCTTGTCTCCAAGACATCCTGAATTGTTTGTCTTCCATCCATGCTTCAAGTCCATTAAGCCAAGGGAGGTTGCTTATGGCTTCACAAGGTAGGCAGGGTCTGAATGTTGATTTGAATCTTCCAGAAGCAGCTGAAAGGAACCATAACCAGTTGGCATTAGAGCTGGACTTTGAGACAGTATGGAGGTTTGGGGGAAGATGTTTTTAAAAGTTACAGGAAAAGAATAGAAACAGTGTCTTGAATTTCAGGGCTTGCATCTATGTTAGAGTTTGATTTACCTTCTCTAAGGGTTAACTCTGGAAAAATGTTTGTAGCATTTTTTTATCCAATTTATTCTACTCTAAAGCTCATTATTGTCTTAACAGATAAAATTAATTATGGTAAAGCAAAATTTAATAAGGAAGTCAAATACTTTGCTTCCGTCTTCCTCAAAGGCACCCTAAAGTAAAAGAGTTTTACATTACAAATTGCTCTCAAGTATTCCAACCATTTCCATTCATCATTTACAGAAATAAATGCTTGTAAAATTGTATTCATAAAATAACAGAATGTTTTAACAGAAAAATTTGTTAGTAATTCACAAGAGGAATTAGAGCTAGTTGTGTTTATCCATCAATATACTTACAATAGACTGTTCACTGAATTTCCTTTTGCCTTGTTCTTAATTCAAACTTTATCTTCATTTGCAATGGCTGGGAATGTTGCTATGGCAACATTAGGATTCAGGGTTTTAGAATGTGGCCAGATAAGAATGTAACATTCACACTTTTTTGTGTGTCTGTAAAGTCTGGTCTATGGTATTTACTGTTAGAGGCTGTGTGCTTGTGTGTTGTTGTTATTGGTGTTGTTATTGTATATGCATTGCAGAAGATAATTTCCTTAATTTCCACTATCTAAATATCTTGGAGAAAAGGAAGGGAGGGAGGGAGGGAAGGAAGCAGAAGCGCTACAGTTTCAGGAAAGATGGCCTACAAAACCACTCCTGACATTATGTTTTCAATCTTTGTCTTGTTAGGTTTACACTGCTGTGTTAAAACATGGCCAAACAACACGGGTAGGAAAGGGTTTATTTCGATTTACCACCCTCAGGTTGATGCATCACTAAGAAGCAGCAGGGCAGGGACTCAAGACAGGAATTAAAGCAGAGGCCAGGATGGAAGGATGCAGCTTGTTTATCATGCTTTTGCTTAACCCTCCTTTTCAGAGTTCGATTTTTGTGTATGCTGTCACTGAGATTAGAAAAGCTTCTGAGATGAAAGAAAGAAAGAAGACAGCATTACTTTCCTGCTATCCTCTAACTTACCTTTTTATCCACAGCAGTTGAAAGATTGAATTTGGGAACCAGTGTTATTCTCTCCCCTAAGGAGTGTGTTAAATGATGTACGATGACACACAATGAGGTGTGATTGTTTCTGTGCCTTTTTTGAAGCACATTGCTTTGTCTCCAAAATTGAGTACATTCTCTTTGTAGAACAGCACAGCCCATTAACCCTAGGAATAGAGTGACATTTACCACCTAAAACTTTGCAGTTTTTAGGACAGAGTTTTTCTTAACTTCAGGTAAGGGCTTTCTGAATAGGACCCTGTCACCGAAGCAATAAAACCAACAATCAACAAACGTGACCTCATGAAATTAAAAAGCTCTGGTGTAACAAGAATAGCTAGTCAAGCAAAGAGACAGCATACAGAATGGGACAAAACCTTCACCAGCTATAAGTATGATGGAAGACAAATATCTAAACAAGGAAACAAGCAACCCAGTTTTAAAATAGCCTTAAAAATGCAATAATCATTCTTAAAAGAAGAAATACAAGTGGCTAAAAAAATTTAGTGTTAAACATTCTTAGTCATTGGGAAAATTCAATATTAAACTGCTAAGAGATATCTCAACCGTAATAGGATGGCTATCATCAAGAAAACAAATGACAGCCAATGCTGGCCAAAAATGTGGGTGAAAGAATAATCCTCATCTACTATTGATGGGAGTGTAAACTGGCAGCCACTATAGAACTCAGTATGGAGGTTTTCCAAAAAGATAAAAATGGACCTACCATATGACCCAACTATATCTCTCTTGGGCATATATACCCAGGACTCTATATCCTACCAAAGAGAAACTTACATATCCATATTTACTGCTGGTCTATTCACAACAGCATGAAAATGGACTCAGCCTAAATGTTTATCAACTGATAAATGGACAATGAAAAGGTGATGTGTGTGTATGATGGAATTTTATCAATCACAAGGAAAAATGAAATTATCCAATTATCAGGAACATAAGTGGAACTGGGAAATATATTAAACAAGCTAAGCCCTTGGAAAGAGAAACCCTGCATTTTTTCTCTCTCACATGTGGCTACCAGTTTCTAATGTTTATACATGTGCACTTACGTGAGAGTGTGTTTACTGAGCACAGGAAACTAGAAGTGGCACCAGGAGAGGTTTGAAAGATGGTGGTGCAAGGTTAAAGAACATATACGATGTAAAATTGAAATGGGAATAATAGAAATAGAAAGATTTAAGCAGAGGGTCAGGGAGACAGGGGATATTGGAAAGAGAAGAAGGAGGGGGTGAATCAACCAAAACTAAGCATGTATGGAAAAGCCAGAAGAAATTCTGATACTTTGTAAATTAAAAATAAAATAAAAATAAAACAAAAATTTGGATGGAGGTACCCCGTGAGGCAGATAAACCTTTTCTTAGAAGCCAAAGTTTATTAAATGAAAATGCCAGAGCCAGACGTCAGCTGCCTTCCTATGACTTCTTGGTCAGAGAGGCTGCCCAGGAGGCCCACAAACAATATAGGCAAATCCCCACTGTTGTTGGTTGTCCATTAGAACTGGATGGTAAGAACCATGACAGAGAAATCATGCGCTCTGGGAAAAGGTCATAGAGAAATCAAGCTCCAAATGAAACAGAAGCCTTTTCCCTACAAGCTAGTTATCATAACACCAGGAGGGCTATGCAGGTTTCTGAGGAGCTGTCGTCAATGGTCTCAGCATGGACCCTGGTTGCAATACTCTTGAGCTACCAGGTCCGATGAACTTACTGATGCAATAGTGTTTAATCTGTCATGAGGTAATTAGCCAAGTTGAGAATGGATTTAGGGTCTCCTCCACAAGAGAGAATCATGTATGGTGCTATAATTCTGGTCAAAAGCTTCAGGCTGGGGAGGTCATATGCCCTAGTCAAGAAGCTACTGCTCTTTTGCTAAATGGACATAATGTACCTGACAGACTGCCATTGAAATAATGTATTTAGGGCCCATAGATTAATGATTTTGTCAGCATTAGTCAGGGAAGCTTCCTTTTATAGTGGGCAGAGGTTACTGCAGAGATATAACTGGTCAGAGTACTAACAACAACTGACTGTTGAATGCTCAGCACTAAATGGGACATGCACACCACGTCTTCCAAGACTCAGGGAACATGGTATAAGGAGGGTGGAAAGCATGTAGGAGCCAGAGAAAGAGGTTGAGTGCTGGGAATGGTGGGGAAGTCTGTCTTTCGGGCACTATGCGGCCATGGCATTCTTGAACTCATTGCTGCTGTGATTACCAGAACAAGACCTACACAACGTTGGGTTTGTCAAGTCCTCCCATGGAGGGAGAGAAGCTCATAAGCTCTTTTGGAAGAGCTATGGGCAGTTAATGGTTGCTGAGGGAAAGAGAGACTTTTTCTTAAGCAGTATAGCCTCTGGCAATGTGCCTATGGTCCTGGAAATAAGCCTCACATACGTTTCTGTAAGGAGCCTAATGAGGTCCGTTGGGTTTAAAAGCAAAATGAAACAAGAGGTGGAGGTAAAAGAGAGGTGGATGATTGGAATGGGGTTAGCAGGAGTGGGAGACTGGCAAGAGCAAGCCATGGTGTGTGAATAGGATCTAAATGCATTAAATACATGTATGAAAGTGTCACAATGAAACCCACTATTATATATAAAGTCAGTGTATGATAATAAGATATTTCAAAGAATAAAATTTTCTCAGTAGGTTATGTTGTTGAGGTTCAACATATTTTAAGAGAAATGTATTAGATTAATAATAATAATAATAAAATAATTTCTTGTCTGAGGATATAACAGCACAGTATGTGCTTAACATGTACAAAACCCTGGGCTCCATCATCAATAATTCCTACAAATTATATTTATTTTTTGTTTGTTTGTTTTTTGGTTTTTTTTTGAGTCAGGGTTTTTCTGTTGCTTTGGAGCCTGTCCTGGAACTAGCTTTTGTAGACCAGGCTGGCCTCAAGCTTAGAGATCTGCCTGTCTCTGCCTTCCGAGTGCTGGGATTAAAGGTGTGTGCTACCACCACCTGGCTACAAATTGCATTTCTGACTTTAAGTAGCTAATACAGTGACATTTATGATGTAAAATATAAAAGATAGGGTTATAAATATTCAGGCCTTGATACTTTAGAAACTGAGGTAGGATAATTGTTTTAGTTTAAAGTTTGAGAGTATCTAGGAAAACAGTGAGACCCTTCCTCATAACCACAACAACAAAAGAGAAGCTGAAGAGATAATTCATTTGGCAAAGTGGTTCCCATGCAAGCGTGAGAACCTGAGTTTGATCCCCAGAACCCACAGAAAAGAAATGGGAATGGAGGTCCATGCTTATGATGCCAGGACAGAGGAGACAGATCCCTGCGGTTTACTGGCCAGTCAGCCTAGCCTACTTGGTGAGCCGGGGTCAGTGAAGGATCCTGTATCAAAATAAGGTAGATGGTGCCTGAGAAATGACACCCAAATGTGACCTCTGCCATCTGTGTACATGTTCATACAAACACACAAATGTACCTATATGCACACATACACACAAAGAAGAAATGAATAAATAAATAAAATACAAGAGATAAAAAACAATATAGTGTGAAAGTTACCTTGCCACTCTTATTCGGAAAAAAATCACAATGATTTTTGTTCTCTTTCTCTTCTCTCTCTCTCCCCCCTTCCCCTGTGTGTGTGTGTGTGTGTGTGTGTGTGTGTGTGTGGCATATGCGAGTGTGCTAAGTATGTAGTATGTAAGTATATATATGGATGCACAGAGGTGGTGGGCAGGGCAGGACAGGACATTGTGTTTTTTGCCTCCACCACACTCCACCAATTACCTGGAGACAGGATCTGTCACTGAACTGAAAGCTTGTCACTTTGTCTAGGCTAGCTGGCTAGTGAGCTTGAGATCTGCCTGTCTCTGCTCTCTAGTGCTAGCTAGGGTTACAGGTACTTGAAACTGTGCCTTGCTTTATATGGGTGTTGAGGAGGTCCTCATGTTTATCCAGCAAGTCCCCTTACCACCAAACCATATTCCTAGACCCTTGAATTATATTTTTTATTTATTTATTTGGGGGGGATGAACTGAAGGTTTTGTTCTGTAGTACATGCTGGCTTAGACCTCGTGATCCTCCTGACTTTGCCTCCCGAGGGATAGCCATCCCTTCCATTTCGGACATGTCTCATTTAGTACAGTCAGACCTTTGGCTTACTTCCTGCGTGTCAGATCCAGTTATTCCCTATAAGAGTTATTTTTTTCCACTGGACTCTTTCAATAAACTGATTCCAAAAGGGGAAACTTCAGCATAATGAAATTCATTTGAATAAATTTGATAGACTTTGGTTTGGCTATTGTGCTGAAATAGATTTAAACAGATGAAAAAATATCTTCTTGGGTTTGCCAGTGAAGAGGGTGATTTATGTATGAAAGGCTATTGTTTTAATTTTGTCATGTGGGAGAATGTCAAACTGCTTCAAATTGCTTTCAATTCAAGCTCAGTGGAGCCTTTTCCTTATCTCTCTGAATCTTCCTGCAGTTGTTTTTTTTTTTTAAGGACCTTGGGCAGGGTTTCACTATGTAACACTGGCTGTCCTTAAATGTATAGACCTCCTGCCTCAGATAACTGAGCGCTATGACTATGGGTATGCGGGATGCCCAGCTTTTCTTGCCTCCCTCCTCTAGCCCCCAGATCAATTACTTTTTCTAAGTTTTAAATTTACACTTTTGGTTTGTTTGTTTGTTTTTCTTTTTCATTTTGTTTTGATTTGATTTTTGGAGACAGGATTTATCTGTAGCTTTGGAGCCTGTCCTGCAACTTGCTCTGTAGGCCATGCTGACCTTGAACTCACAGAGATCCGCCTGCCTCTGCCTGTCTAGTGCTGGGATTAAAGGCATATGCGACCACCAGGTGAATTTACACTTTTGAAAGTGCCTAGGGTTATTCAGTAAAAAGGGATATCCTTAATTGTACAGGCCATTTTTGTAGAATCCTAGAGGAAAATATTTTTGATGTAATTACGAAGAAATGCTATCCTCCTGCAATGAGTCCCTTATGGAGACTCTATGAATAATGTGATGATGAAAATATGAGGTAAGGCATTCTCCATTCATGTTATGGGCTCACAATAAGACCCCTTTCTAATGAGGGCCTTCAGTATTTCTTTGAGTTGATCCTATTTGCTAGATTCACTGAAGTTCTAATGTAAACTAAACCATAGACCATCTTATTGCAAGGTCCCAGGGTTTTACCAGCTGTGTCACTATAGAGTTTTAACAGAACATGTGCTAACTAATAGGGACAGTGGTTTCATTTTTAGGTACTGTGATGAGGCAACCAGAAATCTTATTAGGATCAACTGTTTGCTTGACACTCAATTCTCACTGTTCTCAGGGGCTCCATAAACAAGGACAGATATCACACATTTCCAGAATTGGAAATTCCGTATCTCCTGTGTTTAACCAATGCTACCTCCAGCTTCAGATCAAGAATTTCCCTACTTATTACAGAAAAACTGGACTGGGTGTGGTGATGCACACCGTTAATCCCAACACTAGAGAGACAGAGGCAGGTGGATCTCTGTTAGTTCGAGGCCAGCCTGTCCTACAGAGTGAGTTCTGGAACAGCCAGGGCTACACAGAGAAACCCTGTCTTGAAAAACCAAAAACCAAAACAACAACAACAAAAACCAAAACCAACAACAAAGAACAACCCCCCCAGACACTTCAAATGGCCAGAGATGTAGTCTTTTACCAGCACAGTCTTGTACTTCATATACACAGGATTATCTAGGACCAAGAGATTTTTCAGATATACATGAGAATTAGTTTTTCTTAAAATTAGATTTGTATACAAAACATTGAAGCTTTTTCTGGTATGTGTTCTCATAATAAACTTTATAACAGCAGGAAGCAATGAAAACTCTGTGGTCAGACATTCTTGTTTTGGGGCACACATTATTCTGCCCTCTGCCATGATGTAATATGTTAGGTTAGTTATAAAGTGGTTATGTCAGAAACAAGGGTCCTGAGATAGTAATGATGGCTGATAGAAAGCTATGCATTTATTTAATATACTTCCTGTGTAGAAACAAAAACAGGAAGAAGGGCCAAGGGAGAGTTCCTTACCAGCAAAGCTCTTGCCACTCAAGTACGAGGACCTGCGTTTGAGCCCCAGCCTCCACATAAAATTTCAGAATAACAGTGGATTTCTTATTTTCTTATTTTATTTTTATTTAGTTATTTATTTATTTTAGAGACAGGGTTTCTCTGTGTAATAGTTCTGGTTGTTCTGGCACCTGATCTGTAGACCAGGCTGGCCTTGAACTCACAGAGATCCACCTGCCTCTGCCTCCTGAGTCAATACTGGGATTAAAGGAGTCTTCCAGCATCTTCAGTGATAGTAGATTTATAATCCCAGGTCCTTGGGTAGAAAGAAGTAGATCAAAGGGCTCACTGGCCAGAAAACATAATCTAATTAGTGAGTGTCACATCCCTGTGAAAGGTCCTATCATGGAAAACAAGGTGGATGGCTGCTGGGTATAATATTCAAGGTTGGCCTCTGGCCTCCACATGCACAGACAAATGTGCACACATACCCAAATATGGACCTACTCATAACCACACATACACACACACACATACACATACACACACACCCCACAGGAAAGATAAGAATGTGGTACAGCGTTTGTACTCTGTCTCTAAGATGATCAGTGTCTTAGGGCTTCTATTGCTGTGAAGAGACACTATGACCATGGCAACTCTTACAGAGGAAAACATTTAATTGCATGTCTTACAGTTTCAGAGGTTCAGGCCATCATCATCATGGTGGGACATGGCAGTGTGCAGGCAAACATGGTGCTAGAGCGTAGCTGAGAGGTCTACATCTTGCAGGCAACAGGAAGTAGTCTGAGTGTCACACTGAGGGAAGCTTGAGCAAAAGAGACAACAAAGCCCATCCCATCAGTAACATACTTCCTCCAACAAGGCTATACCTACTTCAACAAAGCCATACCTCCTAATCATGCCACTCCCTTTGGGGGTGATTTTCTTTCAAACCACCACAATCATTTAGGCAGCAAAGATAGTATTTCTTAAAGATAACAACGGTATTTTGGAATCTTAGGTATTTGGAATCCTCACAAATTTGGTTTTAAACAACTTACTGGGTTGAAAACTAGTATTAATATGGCCCATTTTATTTCCTTATCATGGCTTTGGAAACTTATGCTTAAATAATTTTGAAAGTCATTTTCAGATTGACAGGTAATGAGTCAAGAGAACAGTTCCACCCCTGACTCATGGAGTATCTGGCACAAGTCATTTGACTCATCAGTTTCTCTCATTTAGGAAATGTCACTGTACATGTACCATAAAGTGCTTGTGAAATGCTGACATCTACAGAGAAAAGGTGACAGCCACAAGGTTAAAATCTCATTTCACATGTAGTTATATAAAACTTCCAGCATTTTAATTCCCTTCCGGACCACAGAAACTCCCTTCCTTTACAAATCACACATCTTTCAGAGGGCTCTTTATCCCCTTTTCTCTGGTGCTGGTGGAAATTGTATCTAGCTGAGGACTTCTGCAGGCAAGGCATGTGCCTCACCACTAAGAGTGCCACCAGCTGCTACTTTTTCTTTAATGAAATAACTTACTAAAAAGTTTTGTAGCTGCTGTATATTTCTGGCCATAATGCTAAGTAAAAAATTATAAGAAATATTCACTATTGGATTTAGCTTACCAGTTTTTCCCACTTAAATTAAAAATTCACACAATACCCAGAGACGATGGCTAATTAAATTAAGTAAATAAACTGATCATTCTACTTTGATGAAGTGGAATGAAACCTGTCTGCACCATGGCTTTTCTAGGATTGGTTAATATGAGTGCCCTAGGAACAATTTTGAGTAAGTGGAAAGTCTGACACAATGTGTGAATGGCAGGCTTTTGTTTGAATAACTAAAAAGACATACATAAAGCTTTTTTAAAGAACAGTTTTAGATTTAAAGAAAAATTGAGCTGACTGTATAAAGTTTCCATATATTTCATGTTCCATTTCTTCCATCATGTTACTATGATCTACTTGTTAAAGTTATTGAACCATAGTGATAGACTATGAAATATGTCTACAGCTTACTGAGAGATAGATCTTGTTTCACCCAATGTTCTGCCTTTTGTTCCAAGATTATATTAAACATAACTTAATACATTTAGTTATTGTGATTTGTTGGGGTTCTGGTTGACAATGACATTTTTCTCAGGTATTTCTGTGGTTTTGAGAAATACTTGTCAAATAGTTTATAACATGTCCCTGTACTGAGATTTGTCTGAGTTCCAATCCCGCACCAAGTAGTTAAACTGAAACACAGATGTGGGATTTTGGAAAAGGAATGCAGAGGTAGAATGTCATTTCCTCAACTCATCACCAGGCTCCACCTGTCCATGGATTTATCTCTACTCTTATTGACCTCAGTTACTACTCTGACACAGTGCCTGTGAGTTTCTCCACTGAAAAGGTATCCTTTTCTCTCCCTTCATATTCTTTACTCTTTAGAAAGAAGCCATTATGTATGGCCATATGGGGTACAAGGGTAAATACCCTTCTTGGGGATAAAATTTTTACATAGTTATTTGAAATGTTCTTGCATGGGAGATTTTTCTTTATGCCCTCATTTATTTATTGAATAGTTTGCTTCTGACAGTACTAATTTTTATTTTATTTTTAAGATTCATTTATGCTGGGTGTTGGTGGCACATGCCTTTAATCCCAGCACTTAGGAGGCAGAGGCAGGCAGATCTCTGTGAGTTCAAGGCCAGCCTGGTCTACAGAGCAAGTTCCATGACTGCTCCATAACTACTAGAAAGCCCTGCACTGATAAACCAAATATAAAAAGGAGAAATTTATTTATATGTATGAGTGTTTTGTCTGCATATATGTATGTGTACCATGTGTGTGCCTGTTGTCAGCATAGGTTGGAAGAGGGCATAGGATCTGCACTTAGAGATGGTTGTAAGCTGCCATGTGGATGCTGGGAACTCAACATGGTTCCTCTGAAAGAGTATAAGTGCTTTTAATTATTGAGATATCTCTCCAACCTGATTCTTATTTTATATATTTATTTAAACCCCTTATTACTTCATTTTACGGTCTGAAATAGTCCCTGCTTTGGCCGTTGGCATTTTTACCACTTGGTCCCGATGTTTATTTGAAACACCTTAATTACTGCCTCTTGTGTATTCATTTGTTTGCTTTCGCAGTTCCTTTCTTTATAATACTATACAGTTCTTCAGGTTCATTTGAGCATGGCTAACAACTTATAGAAATGTATTCAGATTTCTTACATGAGAGGAATATTTATAAGCTTATATTCCTCTCAAAACTAGTGTGTAATTCACAGAACTATTTTTCTATATCAGATGTTACGAGAGATAGCTGTGAGTCAAGTAGGAGTTCAGCCCAGTTTTCTATCATTTCTTCAGAGGTAGTGTACTATAATTCTAATGGCACTTCAATAATAATGAGAACAGGAAAAGAATCCCGAAAATTTCTAAATCAAACGAAGGCTTAAACACATTAAGCACAATTTGAATATCAGATACTGTATACGACTTAAAAAATTGCAACTCAAATGTTGCATATAAAATACTCAGATGCCTAAGCAGCATAGATATATGGGATAAATTGATACTTTATTTATAGGAATATGTGTAAATGTGAAGTGTGGACTCAGTGTTGCTATTGTGGTGGTGGCGGTGCCAAAGATGAAACTCCAGGAGGAGCAGACTCTATGCAAGTACTCTCCCACTGCACTATACCCTTAGCCAAAGTCTGAATGCTTTTTATGACATGAGGCATGCCATGACTTAGAATCAAGTAACAATGGGGGTTCTGATACATAGTAAAATTGACACTATGTATGCCAATACCAGCAAAAGTATGCAGCACAGTGTCTGACACATTTATTTCAACCTTAATGCTCAATGTGAAGATAGTCAGAGATAAATACCAAGTGGCACACATGGCCTGGCTATGCTCCCCAGTGTACCTAACAATACTCAGAAATCTCAGTGAGCACAGGAAAGGTGCCCTTGATGTTGTGTGTGGATGATCCCAAGAGGTGGCTGAGTCCCTGGGTAGCTCTAGATCAACCTTAGAGCAGTCCTGCTGCTCTGTCCTGAAAGACCACATTGGAACTCATGGTTTAAACTTTATTGATTGTGGGGGCGGGGGAATCCAAGCTCAGAATGCCTTTGCCTCTACCCTGCAGTCATTTGCATGAGTCTTTGGCTCCACTTTCCACTGGGCTGCTCCCACATAAGATCCAAAGCCTTTAAAGTTGCAGTGTTTAGAAGAAAAGTAATAGAATTCTTCTAGTCCTAAGAAAGGCAAGCATTGTTCCTCATACTTTATTAGCAATGGGATAAAGTGCATCACCATACCAGAGTTTTGCTTACATAAAGAGAGATAGAATTTTATAGGTTAAATGACAGTTAAATATGGTAAAAATAAAATGAGTTAGTTTCTCTACACTTTTTATATTTTAATATAAAATATTGTATTGTCCTTTGTAATATACTGTTTTTCTCTTGCATGGATCATGGATAATAGTATTAAGACTGTTATGCAATTTCAGTTTCATAATAACTCAAGAGAAGGTCAAGAGACTGGTTCAGATAGCAAAAACTCGTTCCCAGAGAAAAACAGGAAGACTGCATTATGAAGCCCTGCATTTGTTTTTCAAAACGCAATGCTCTCTCTGTAATACTTGTTTCCCAAAGTAAACCTGTGGTAAGGATGTTGCGTAGTTGACAGGGATAGTAAGCATAGACATAATCAGCACATCAGCTCTATTATGTCATGGCTGTCAGTTGAGGATTAGAGTAAGATAGATAGGGATTTTGTATAAAATTGAGGCAATCAGTAAAAATACAAATGTGGATCAAATATTGAAATTTGTAACATGAGCGGGGCCTGCTTGTTGGGGTTTTCTGTCCCACCCGGTATCCCACAGCT
>LOJH01030508.1:6501-17089 GCA_001685095.1 Ellobius talpinus | reverse complement strand
CATGTTTCCTTGTTGCAGTATCCCTGCAGCAGCAGTAGAAGCAGCAGGAGGAGGAGAAAAAGAAGAAATGTTGCATATCCCGTAACTTTATCACTCTGAACATCAAATCTAGACTCTCTGTTGCCAGAGAACCCGTCATAAGAGACCCCTTTGATGCTTCCAGTATTTAAAATATGGCATTTTCCCAGAGATCACAGCTTATCACATGGTGCTTTAACCCCCAGGTCTGAGAGCTAAGCACCACCAGGCACCCCTTCTCTGAGAGCTACTACTGCCTTCTCCCCTTTTGTCCCCCCAGTTCTGGTGGTGGCAGCTGCTTCCTGTAGTTACTTGTCTGTTAGACTCCTGAGCAAGTTTCCAGCCTTACATGTTTAACCAATCCCCTGTAAAAATCTCTCCTGATGCTGAGCTGGTTTCTCTATCCTGTCTAGACCCTGACTGCTAGAGCATTTCCATTTGAATAACTTATCTTAGGTGTAAAGTACAGCAGTTTACTCTGGTTACCTTCAACATTTGGCTGTTTCAGTGCTGAGGTGGGCACAGTCGTAGGTGAAGGAATACTGGATGTGTGGGTCTCCTGAAGTGGCTGGGTGGTGGCACAATCATTAGAATGATTAGACTTAAGACAAGAACCAACTGGACTCATCATCCTTTCAAATGCCTGGGCTATAAAGGGGAAAGAAGAGTATTAAAAACTCATGTTTTTAAATTTCCAGGTAAGCTATAATAAATATTTGATTTAAGTTGTAAGGAGAAAGTAATAAATGGCCAATCAAGAGAAAGTGTACTTGGCAAAGATGTCCGAGTGATTAGCACAGGCTCCTTTAGGTAGCAGCACTCCACTTTGATAAGTAACAGATGAGGCATTTCAATGTTTTTAATTAGTGTATACTTGATATCTACTACAGAAAAAATCGTCTTCATTGAGTATGAGTGTCTCTGTATGAGTGGCCCTTTACTCCTAGGCTCTACTAGCAACACACTCCAGAGTTATTCTTTAAGTCCTAAGTAATAGTTCCTTAATACTCAGTTTAAATCCTTTATGGCTTTCTAATTGGAGTAAAACTTTAAGTTGTCTGAATGACAGACCATGTGGGCTCTACATCCCTAGCCTCATCTCTCAGTACAACCCACTGACTCATCATGAGCCAGCGACCTGCGCCTCCTTGTTCTTCAGGTTAAGCAAGTCTACGCTGCCCTCTGCCTAGACTATTCTCCCTACAGGTTCTCACACAGATTCAGTCTATTTCCTTCAGGTTCCCACTGAAGCCCCTATCATATTATCATAAAGCATTATTATGGCTACTGTCCTGTTTCTGTCTGTCTTGGTCCATTTTAAGTTTAGGGTATTATTACCATCTGATGGCTTCTCTGTTTACTATTCCTTATGTCCACATTCAGAAATTCCACATCAACAGAACATCTATTTTGCTCTCTGCTGGAGCTCCAGAATACAGAATAGTGTCTGAATATCACTGAACACTTTTTCAGGCAATGACATCTTCAGCACTTCTGCAAACTGAATGCCCATAAGTGGTATCACTGCTACAGTCTTCTTAATATCACCAAATGACAGCCCTCCTGGAAACTGCTTCGGCTAACCAGGAAAATCAGCACGTGCTTACTACATTCTAGATTCCAAATCTACCTGATGGCATTCACACAATGCTGAAACTCACACAATCTCAGCAGCTTTCTAACAGTCTCTATTGAACCTATTCTTCCAGTCCTTCACTGAATTTATCTGTCTTTGAGCCATCTTTTTATCTGATAACATTGCTTAAATGATTACATCAATCATTTTCTAGCCTGATAACATTGCTTAAATGATTACATCATTTTCTAGCCTATAGAAATTTACATTTTCTTGTAATATATATAACCATTAATAGCTCCCTAAACAAAACTACGTAAGATACTGAAACAGAATAAAAACAGGCATCTAAATAAATTCATCCCACAACACATTTGTGTGTGTGTGTGTGTGTGTGTGTGTGTGTGTGTGTGTGTGTATTGATGAGAATTAAACTCATGGTCTCGTACATGTGAGGCAAAAACTCTAACATTGAGCTACATTTCTATCCCACTACATTATATCTCTGATAGACCAAAATTTTATCTCAGTATTCTATTAAGTCTCTTTAATGAGCATATCTTTCTCTCTATAGTCTTTCCAAAATATAACCTGTCGACTCAAATTTTCATGGCTTTTTAACTAGGAGCTTTTATGTGGGAACTTGCTCTAAATTTGAATTCTAGCAAACTGCTTGGGCTAATAGCCCCGGCAGTTGTCTTCTAGGCTATAGATACACTGCAAGAAGAAAAACAATTATAAGCATGTAGCTTCTTCATAAACAATGGTGATAACATAAAAATATTCTCTAAAATTATATTCTATTATCGTCCAGAGTATAGGTCAACAGCAGGGAGTAGAACAGCTTACCTCAGGCTAACAGACTCACATCAGAGCTTTTTGGAGAATTGCTGAAAAAATTTATCTTCATTCAAAAGAGAAAAACAAATTATTATCAGGTATTTATTCTCCTGGCTAATAGGAGCTAGTTCATTGGCCTGGTCAAAAAAGGGTCAAGTATTTTTGTTGGGAATGAAATGGTCAGCAAATCTTTGAAAATGAAGAACCACTCAAAAGAACAGACATGTATCTAGGGGTGAAAGCACAGCATAACACACACACGCACACAAACACACATACACACACACACAAAACCTGTGGGAATTCAAAGAAGACCACCAAGACCATTGCTGAAAATGGAAACTAGCTAGAGAGTCAAGAAACAATGGGAAACATACACATGTAACATTCTAAAACCAAGAATGGAAAAAGATGAGACCAAAATGAGCAAACAGAATGGGGTCCTATGAGTTTATAAAACCATATATAATATCTTATCTTTCACTCTCATTTCAAGCAATTGTCTAAAGAATAAGAACTACTACCTTGTCTTATGCATTAATATACAGCACTGAGCGCTACTCGTATGAATGAGCACTACTAGTATGAATGAGCACTACTCGTATGAATGAGCACTACTCGTATGAACGCTTCAACTAAGGTGATGAGGATGACAGTGACACGAGACAGCAGGCGGGTGAAATGCTAAGGACTTGGTACCTGTTAGAAGGTAATGAATGCCACTCCAGAACCTGAACGCTTCCTTTCCAGACTGGTAGTGTTAATTGTGAGAGTGGAACAAAAAGAGAAACCAAGCCCTGGGATGTCCCACCTAAGCCAGATAAGTCAACACTAGGTCCTTGCCTTAAGAAAATAAAAAAGTTTATCTTTGTCACAATCCAGTAACTCTAAATGATAATTCATTTACTGGAAGACAACATGCCAGGTCAATACTCACCTTTATTGATAGTCTCATAGCAGATTATACACACTCTTGCTTCCTTTTCTAGATACTGAAGCTTACATTTCCTGTTACAACAGACACCACAAAATACCTATAAAATACAAAATACTAAATTTGTTTTTATATCAAGTATATTTATTAGAAGCAGAGGGATAGGAGCTCAAAACCTAATAAGCCAAAACCTACTTTCTTTATTATATGATTCATTTTCCTAATCCCCATAATCATAAATAGAATTATTTAATGTTCTTTAACTTAAATGATGGTTAATCTTGACTGTCGCTACTAGGTGGAGTGAGAGACGTCTAGGAGCTGTGGGTATGTCTGTGAGGGTGTTTCCAGACAGGATTGGCAAGTAGAATGATGATAACTCAGAGGGACAGGCAAACTCTGGACGTGAGCAGCACTGCCCGACAGACTTGAGGCCTGGCAAGCCTAAGTGTGGAAGGGCAAGGCAGCAGGGAGGACAAGCCTGCATTCTTCCTGAGTCTATGCTGCTGCCATCATTTGTGGACAACAGACTCTAACTTCTTCAGCCACACTGACGGCTCTCCAGAGACCCCAGGCCTTCACACCGCTTTTTCTCAGGGGCTTCTGGTGTCTTGAACGAGGCAGTGACTGTACTATCTGCCTCTATCCAACAGATAACCACTGTTGGACTAATGAAATCTAATAAATCCCTTTATAATTACACACATATATACATATTTATCCATAAATATATATAGATATAATTGTTTTTCTAAAGAACTCTAATACAAGAAATATTTTATAATTTATAATCAAATTTCTGATACGATATTTTTGAATCCATTATGTTAACTAAAAGGCAATAAAAACTTTAATAAATATGTCTATGATTTAAAAAGCTTCCTGTAGCAGTTAAATATATATCCTAGTGATAATGAGCTTGCCTACAATTTACACAGACCTGATTTTTATAACTAGGACATTATTTTGCTAAGATATAGTAGTTTGATCTGAACCCAACATATTACTGTAAAGTGCTAAATAAAAAGCACACTAGCGTTTAAAGACAGTTTCCTTGGAGTGTGCAGACAGTACCTTTATCATCAATAAGAACACAAACAAGGTCAAGTATGGCATTCTATATAAGCCAACTGGCTTTCCGCTGTTCTCCTAGGCAGTGATCAGGACACTGGCTACATAATGGTCTTAAAATCAAGTATTTGAGGACAAAGGAGGATCCACTAAACTTAGAGCACCTGATTTGTGAATATCAGAGCACAGACACTTGGAACAGCAGTTCTCAACTGTAGGTTGTGAACCTGTGGGGTCACATATCAGACAACCTGCATATCAGATAGCTACATTACAGTCATAACAGTACAAAATTACAGCTATGAAGTAGCAATAAAATAATTTAGTGACTGAGGGTCACCACAGCATAAGGAACTGTATTAAAGGATCACAGCACTATGACGGTTGACTATGAATCACTGACTTAACAGGGCAGAGAAGTAACTCAGAATTTGCCTTATGTGAGAGGACCTAGTTAATCCACAGGACCATGGAATAATAAAAAGCCAACATTTTTATAACTTACTTTCCCGCATGCTCGACAGTGGTGTCGCCGTTTTGTGAAAGTGAATTTGACTTGGCAATTCATACAGTTTGGAGCTTCTGAATCAGGAACCCAAGTAGGTTGTTTCTGGCCCAAAACCAAGCCTTCTTTACAAATGTTTTCAGGCAGAGAATCCTTGTTTGCAGTTACAAAGCTGGATCCACCTTCAAAATTACTTTCTATGTCAATGTAATTGGAATTGAAGCTAACCTGAGAATCAGGTATATGGTTGGCAGAGCAAACAGATGCAGCAATAGCTTTGCTGGCCTCACTTTCTGGAACATCTGGAACATCTGGCTTATTCAGTTCCTTTGAACTCCTTGGTCCTGGTGGAAGGCTAAGCAGCTGCTTAGGTCTGGCCCCTCCAACAGCTTGGGTGTTAATACTGGGCACTGGCAATTCATCCACTACGTCAGACTTACTGGTAGATATCCCTCTTTCAGTTGGATCTGTGCTTTCTCCTACAGAAAGACCACCATTTACTTCGGTGTCTTCTTTATCAATTATTTCACAAATTAAAACACCTCCATTTTCGCCAGCAGCTCCTGCTTCAGCACTGAGATATGTATTGCCCGCATTTTCACCCTTTAGTCCTTTCACATCTATCTGATTCAGCTGAGACTGTGAATCACTTACGCTTTCTTCAAAAGACACTGTGTTAGAGTTCTGAAGACACTGTTCATTCAGGAAAGCATCAAGTTCAGCATCACTAATTAGTGTGCCACTTCTCATGCTTCCATCAATATTAAAGTAATCTAACTCCTGCCCATCCATGTCACTGCTGGCAAAGGTGAGACCTTCACATCCATCAGGAGACTCTGAAGCATTTGAAGCACAGAGTGCCATTTGAGACTCTGCAGCTGAGGAAGAGCTGGTATCCTCAGGGTATTCCAAAGATTCACCACTGATTACCATCTGCTCAGGTTCAAACTTCCCATCCACTTTCTTTTCAGTTACTGGCTGAAGAAATATGCTCTTAGACTTTTCCTTTTTCAAAAGATCTGTCTCCCTAAAGAGTTCCCCGTTTAAAACAGCACTCTTCTGTATTTCTTCATGTACAGTCATTACATCATCTTTCTGATCTTCAGACTCATCAGGAGGTAAACAATCACCATGCACATCATCGTCAATTAACGGGCCACACAAAAACCCAGATGATGAGAGACAGGATAGGGAAGAGGGTGCACCTTCCTCTGAAACATGTGGAGATGGAGAGGAAACCTGGACTATATCATTATTATCTTTAAGGTCTACATTTCTTGAGTCTTCTTTTACAGACTGTTTCATGAATACAGTAGTCTTGTTTTCCAGAAAGGAAGGGCCAGGTAACTTGAAATTTTCATCTTTTGAATCTGTGTCACTTAGACATATCTCTTCATTTTTTGGAAGATTACAAGGCAAAGCAATTGTCTTACCTCCTTCTTCTGAACACTCTGTATTTATGACTGCCACAGCTTCTCCCTCTTCTGCTAAAGAGCCATCACCTTTTAAAGACTCACATGGTAGCCTATTATACTGTGGGTTGTCTTTGGTATTAGATGTTTCAGAATTTTGTTCAGTCAAAGCAAATGACATGTCAAAATCGATTGTTTCTAATTCATTAGGGATCTTTTCGTCCTTTAAACTTTCTGTTCCACTATATTTACAAGAATCAGAAAGTGCTGTGTCTACTTCCACATCCAGTTCTTCAGTCCTTCCAAAATCTCTGCTTTGTGGGATGGAGCCATTCTGTTCTCCTCCAACAGCATCACTACCATGGTCCATTGAAGAAACAGTGACAATATCTGAAACTGAAGACGAATCCAATGCGATTAAAGCATCTACACTAGACTTAGAATCATCTGGCAATAACTTTTTAATGTCTTCTTCACTATTGGTGGCATGTACTAAGTTACCCATGTCACTTATCAGGTCACAGACAGGCTTACTACATCTTCTCATACATGAAGGCTGGATTTCATCTGAAGCACTAGCATCTACAGAAGAAAGAAGATCGAATCCCGTTACATTTTTTTCATTCTGTCTAGAAGTTAACCCCTCGCGTGCTTTCTCGTTGAGGAAAGTCTCATTTGTTTCACAGCACGTTTCTGATGAGATACAACTACCAAGACATCTTTGGTCCTTTGGCAAGAGAAAAGCTAACTGTGGAGAGGCCAACTCTGAAGAAACTGAACAGTGGTTAGAAACATATACATTCTGTGCATCTTGGAGATAATCTTGTTTATCTAGTGAAAAATAGAAACATAAAGTTATTCAGAAGACCCAAATCAAGTAAAGATTACAAAAATATGCTTTCTAGAACTTTCAATCAACTTTTTATTTGCCCTGAACTGTTCTAGTTTTTACTTAATACAGTCATAAGACAACAGAAATGTACTGGGCGGTGGTGGCACACGCCTTTAATCCCAGCACTTGAGAGGCAGAGGCCAGCGGATCTCTGTGAGTTTGAGGCCAGCCTGGTCTACAGAGTGAGTTCCAGGACAGGCTCTAAAGCTACACAGAAAAACCCTGTCTCAGGGGGAAAAAAATTGACAGAAATGCTGTCAATAACTTAGCTACATTATAAACCAAACCAAAAAGGCTGATGAGCTATCTTATCTTTAGCTACTTTTGTTCTGTCATTGTCCTGATTGGCTTTTTGTAAACTTGGCACCAGCCAGTCATCTGGGAAGAGGAACCTCAATTAAGAAAATGCCTCCACCATATGGCCTATAGGCCAGTCTGTGGAGCATTACCTTGATTAATGGGTAGATGTGAGAGGGTCCAGCCCACTGTGGTGGGGCGACTCCTGGCCAGGTGGTTCTGGGCTGTATAGAGGAGCAAGGCACAAGCCCTAAGGAACGAGTTATTAGGCGGCACTCCTCCATGGGCTCTGCTTCAGTTCCTGCCTTGAGTTCCTGCCCTGACTTCCCTTCATGGTGGACTATATACTGTAAGGTGAAACAAACCCTTTCCTCCTCAAGTCACTTTTGGTCATGGTATTTATCAAAGCAACAGAAATCTGGCTAGTATAGCTCTCCCGTTTCCTAACTTCATTCTGAGAAAATATCTCTTACAGTAAGTAATGACATCATAACTTAGAGTTCTACCAAATTGCTTTGATCTTCCTTATAGAGATTTTCTTCTAAGTTTATATCTACACAATAACTTTTATTTCTGGCTATTAATTCTACTGGTATAAGAATAAACTAATATGTTATAATGAAATAGACAAACTTTTTAAAGAATACAACAATGTGACCAAGATTGAAATAAAATTTTGTTAAAGGGACATTTTAGATTCTAGTGGCAAAGTAGAAACACCAACAAACCTGGGTTCTGCTCAAAATCATCAAGAAGTTTGTCCAGGTCACTGACAGCTGCTTTAAAGTAACTGTCCATTCTATCTGTAGTCTTACTCAGAATTTAATTCTTGTATGTCTAGAAAATAAAAAGTACAATATTATATTTAATTTTCTACTAGGCAAATATTATGCTATCTATTCTGTGCCAATACAACTATCCAAGTAGAAACAAAAAATAAAATTAAAGCTGAGTGCTGTGGCTCACACCTTTAATCCTAGCACTCAGAAGGTGGAGGCAGGCAGATCTCTGTGAATTTGAAGCCAGCCTGGTCTACAAAGCGTGTTCCAGGACAGCCAGGACTGTTATACAGAGAAACCCTGCCTTGAAAAACCTAATTAATTAATTAAAAATAAGTAAAATTAAATTACTTTAATTTTCAAATAATTAATTTACTATAAAATTAAATGAAATTAAATTACTTCTTCTCTATAAGACAGGTAGGAAATGCTCTCTTCATGAAAGTGACAAGAAAGCCAACTTCTACACACAACCTCTGCACACAAGCTACTGCATGAGAATGTCCTGCATGCACATAAGTATGCAAGCGGAGACCAGGGGGACAGTGCACATCTTCCTCTGTCACTCTCTAGTCACTGACTTAAGACAGGGTCTCTCGCTGACTGGAAGCCCATCATTTCAGCCAAGTGGGCTGGCCAGCGTGCTCTGAGGAGCTACCTGTCCCACAATATTGAGGTCACAGGTATACATAGCCATGTCTGGCTTTACCATGGCTTCAATAACTTCAAACGCATGTCCTAACCCTGCATGACATGCAATCTTTCTCACTGACTGGACTTCTCTCCAATCCAGTATTATGAATTTTAAAACACTTATTTAAATAATTCACAAGTCAAAGAATAATTAACAATGAAACGGTACAAATACTCAAATGTTAAAAGTCAAGTAATATATACTATATACAAACAAAAACATAGCACAGAAAACTAAAATGAGCTTTATGAAAAGATCTGTGAGTAGCTGATGCAGAAACCAAATGAGCTTAAGACATGACAAGACTCTACCAGTGACCAACATCAGAAGGAAAGAACCCAAGCTAAGGGGTTCTCACTTAAATGGGATAAGTGAACATCAAAACAATGAAGAACACACAGAACTGAAAACAAATCAAATAAAACTTAAAAACCAAGCAATCACAACATTCACAACATTACGCTAAGCTCAAAACCAAAGAACCCTACCTACGGGAGGGCTGCTAGGGTAATAGTAATCTGAAAATTAATGAATTAAAGAAAATTAGCAGAGAATTAATCCTTAACCTATTAACAGAATACACTTCCAGGTAATACAGTAGTTACCAAGAGAACGCTCTTTATGTAAGAATTCCAGTAAAAATGTGCAGAAGGATTTAAACTTTTAAAAAAATCTTTTCATAGCTCCTAGTGCAATAAGTGGACTAAGCAATTGTTACCAACAAATGTTAAAACTTTAGAGGAAAAGTCTGATGGGAACTCATGATGCTAGGACTGGGTCAGCAACTGCAATCCAGTCATCAGTTTTACCATCAATCATGTGGAAGAACACCAGCACACAGAACATGAGCCTGAATCTAACCTGAAAACTAACTGTCTGCAGGAAATCCAATTATCGAAAGACAGCTAAATGACATTTTTAAAAAGCGACTATGTAAATCAACCCAGAAAGTAGAAGACTATGTTCTTCAAGCTGTCTACTGTGTATGACTAGTTTTAAAAAAAAGCTTCCAAAGTGTTACCAACTATCATTTTTGTAAAGCAAAGTAAAGCTATGCAAATTTTGTAAGAATACATATAAACAAAGGTATAGGATAATTAAAAACATTCATGTTGCCTGGAATAGAGAATGAAGAGGAGTGAGATAAAGGTTTTTTGAGAACTGGTTATGATTGAAAGACATAAACTAAGGCTCAGATGATTCATAAGTGCAGAGTGCAATGAGAGCTATCGCCTAACAAAGCACAAGAAATGAGGAACACATGAATATAAAACAGAAGCTCAGAAATCCACCAACAGAATGAGAGTAGAGTTCCATAGGGAAGATGTGAAAAAAATAATACATCATATCACAAAAAACCAGAAATTTACACTTTTAAGCACATTACAGGGAAACAACAAAATTCCAAACAGAAATGGTCACTTCAGAGTTACAAGTATCCTCACAACAAGCTTTAACCAAGGTACACTTCAGAAGTATTTTCAATAAACATATGAGCCGGGCGGTGGTGGCGCACGCCTTTAATCCCAGCACTCTGGAAGCAGAGGCAGGTGGATCTCTGTGAGTTCGA
>LOJH01030507.1:6342-17089 GCA_001685095.1 Ellobius talpinus | reverse complement strand
ACCTGCAGGGACAGCCTTGGGTGCTGGGAACCGAACTCTTATATTTTAGGTTGTGAGCCTAGCCTTTAATGGCTGAGCCATCCCTCCAGGCCTGGCTTTCTTTTTTTAAACTTTTCAAAATCAAGACATGAATTGCTTCACTGAAGTTTAGTTTACACCAACATTTAACATACAACATACAACAGTCATACTGCTATTGAGTGGTGAATAAGAACATTTCTTACTTAGGTAGAATTAATTATACACATTCCATTAACTAATAAATTGCACTAATACTCATCAGGGAAAAGACAGACTAACAGGTGAATGCTATTTATTTTGTTCTGAGAACTATTTTTTGGGTAATTTCCATTAAACTTTCTCAGACTCTTTAGGAAACCAGTAAGGGGCAAAGCTAGAACTGAGTTCTAACAACAAAATCATGTTGCTTCCATTAAACAAGCCTGACACATGTATGAGAAACCATCAAGTCTGTTTTCATATTACTGAGAAATATGTCTAGCAATTACACAGCAGGGACCTAAGTCAAGTCTCCACCTCAGTCACTTAGCACAGTTCCAGACTTTAGCAGTCTTGATGGTCTGAGGACACCCCACTTTTGAAGATGGACAGGCATGCAAGCATCTTATCAGTGTGCACTCACCAGTGCTTAACGATCAAGCCTGTTCACAACCTCTCGGACTGTAGCTATGAAGTTTTCATTGTCTTGGGGATTAGCTAAAATTATACTGTGCAGTCTGTTCATATACGAGTCAATGGTGTCCACTGTTGGCATCTCTCCACTTCCTGAAGTGAGATAAGAAGACACAGTAAGAAAACTTTCCTCATGCAGGTCAGCTACGCCAGCTACATGATATTTAATGAGTCCATGTTAAAAAACAAAAAATCACGACACTAACGTGGTTTACTAAACAGACAGATTTTAACTGCACAGGAGAGACTTTCAGACTTCAAAGGTAGGGAACTAATCTTCATATTTTGTGGTAGTCTGGATGAACAATGTCCTCCACAGGCTTATGCTTTTGTTGGGGACTGTGGACGCCCCAGACCCTGAATATCCTGTGCCGGTGTAAACAACTTGTTTTCCTCTGCTCTGAGCACGAGACCCTGATGGCAGGGGAATGGTTTCTGATGGCCTGCAGCTGAAAGATCCCGAGAGCTGGGGTGTGGCCAGAGCACTATATAAGCTGCCCCTGAACACAATAAAGGGGGCATTCTTGTTTTAAGGATTACCCATGTCTCTCTCTGTGTTTGTCAGTCTCCAGCCCCTTGCCCGGCACGCGAACCTTACCTTACTGTAGCGTAGCGCGTAGCATGTAGAACAGGCATATTGCTTTATATGCATCGTTTTTATTTTTTCCTCTAAGACAGAGTTTCTCTGTATAACAGTCCTGGCTTTCCTGGAACTTGATTTGTAGACCATGCTAGCCTCGAACTTACTGAAGTCTGCCTGCCTCTGCTTCCTGAGGGCTGATATTAAAGGCGTGTGCCACCACCGCCTGGCAGGTTTATGTATTTCAACACTTGGTCCCTGGTTGATGGCAGTGTTTCAGGAGGGTAGGGAGCCAGGTGGAGGCTAGCTAGAGGAAGATGTTTTAGGGAGAGGGCTTTCTGAGTTTCAATTGAAGTGATCTCTAATCTTCCTGCTCTAGCCACTACGCCTATCACCTGCTACCACACTTCCCCACCATAATAGACTCTTACTCCCTGGAACCATAAGCCCAAATAAACTATTTCTTCTGTAAGTCTCTTTTGGTCATGATGTTTTATCACAGCAACAACAAATAATGCATACTCTAAACCAGTGGTTTTCACCTGTGGGCTTCAATTCTTTGGGGGTCGAATGACCCTTTCACAAGTGGTCACCTAAGACCATCGGAAAACAGATAATCTGATTTGTAACAGTGCAAAATTACAGTTATGAAGCAGCATCGAAAATAATCTTATGGTTGGGGTCACTACAACATGAGGAGCAGTATTAAAGGGTTGCGTGTTAGGAAGGTTCAGAACTGATGATCTAGACAGATGGGCGATATAATACAGTGTCTACTAGGAGTTGTATAACAAAAGATTTGAGACTGCCAGATTTTTTCCCATGATCATAATTAAAATGAGAGCGAAGGTAAGAAATGCTAGTGTTGTTTTCCTTTCCACTAAAACACCACTAAATTCAAGACAAACATACGTAGAAAATGTTCTTCTCAGGATTTGAAACTTGATCACCCAATAAATGAATAGGTTTAATAGTAAAGAATACATTAAAAAAGAAGTGGACAAAAATCTAAACGATCAGTCTGGATTATTTTAATAAATATGTATATTCTATGTCTCACTGAATTTTTTTTTTTGCGAGATGGTCTCACTATGTAGCCCTAGGTATCCTGGAACTCATTAGGGTAGACCAGGCTGGTGTAGAACTCACAGAGATCCTCTTGACTCTGCCTCCCAAGTGTTAGGATTAAAGGTGTGGATCATTATGCCCTGCCTAGCTCCCATTGATGATTGGGAGGCAGAGGCAGGCAGATCTTTGAATTCGAGGTCAGCTTGGTCTACAGCGTGAGTTCCAGAACAGCCAGGGCTGTGTGTGTGTGTGTGTGTGTATGTGTGTGTGTTGTGTGGCGGGGGAGGAGAATGTCTTGATGGGACATGTCCCCTCTTTATGTCTTGAGAGACATTTCAGTTTCTCCACATTAATAGCATAGCAGCATAAACAGCACCTCATCCCCACCCCGACCCACTCTCCCTACCACTGAAAGTGTATGGAGAGGATGACATTACCAGGCAAGGGCATGCTGGCAAAGCTGCTGGTCAACATCTGTCGCAGGGTCTCCAGGTGCTGCTGAAGGACAGTGTTCCGGCTCCGCTCCTGAATCACATCCACCTCCAGCTTCTCTACTGCTGTGCGCATGCTCTCCACATGTTTTTGTAGGGCTGCATTCCTTTCTTCAAACTCCATGTTGGATTTACGAAGCTGGCGGAGCTCTGCCTCACGAGCTGAGGACACATGCCCCCCGCCCCCAGAACACATGTGGTAAGAGAAGGTGCCTCTGAGGAGTCCCAGTAACCCTCCTAAGGAAGTTCTGCTTAGCTGTCTCTCATTAGCTCCCTCCTCATCTCCCAATTCTCTTAATGACACTCCAGATAGCAATTTCAGCAATGAAACGCCTGGCTCCCCAGAGCTATTTCAATCCTTAAAGCAACACATTCTATACACAAGATTGCAACAAACAGCGGCAATTCCCAGCATTTTGTTAGATTTTGCTTTTTAAAACTGTGCATGGAGAAGCCTGAAGCGCGGGCTCTCAGGGGTGTCCAGGACGACTGGCTAAGCACAGCATGGATGCCCATCTTTCTGGCAATGGGAGCAGCTTTGCCATTTCTTTTCTTCTTTCTTTCTTTTAAAAATATTTTATTTATTTTTATTTTATGTGTATGGGTATTTTGCCTGTATGTACATCTATGTACCATGGATGCTTGGTGCCCACAGAGGCCAGGATAAGTGCATTAGATCCCCTGGAACTGGAATTACAAATTGCCAAAAACAAAACAAAAAAACAAAACAAAAAAAAAGCCAGGTGATGGTGGCACATGCCTTTAATCCCAGCACTTTGGAGGCAGAGGCAGGTGGATCTTTGAGTTTGAGACCAGCCTGGTCTACAGAGTGAGTTCCAGGATGGCCAGGACTACACAGAGAAACCCTGTCTTGAAAAGCCAAAAACCAAAACCAAAAACAACCACCACAAAATAAACAACAACAATACTAACAACAAAAAACCAAACCCCAAACCCCACAAAAGCCAAAACCAAAAACCAAACCAAAATCAAAACCAAAACCAAACTGCCATGTGGGTGCTGGGAATGGAACCTGGATCCTCTGGAAGAACAGCCAGTGCTCTTAACCACTAAACCATCTCTCCAGCTCCCAATTTTGCAATTTCTTATTGTGTAATCTGGACTCCCATGCACACTTTCATTTGTATAGAGGGTTCTAGGCTACCTATCTAAAAACACTGCATTAGTGATTTATATTTATTTCTTTTGATCCAGTAACCAAAGAAACTTTGGCTGCATTGGCCTCGCTTTTGCTCACTGGTCACAGAGTGAAGTAACAGACATTGTTTGCTGCAGAGTCCTTTCTAGTCCTAAGGAGGGCTATCAGCCTTGCTTTTGAGCAATGAACTGAGACTAAATCCCCTGTCAAAGACTCAAGGAACACACACACACACACACACACACACACCACTGTAGTAATTACCTTTGCTATGGTTCAGGAATTCTTCTGTAAATATAGGGATGTCAAAAACAGAGCGCTCCTTTACCTCTGTTTCTTTCTATGAATCAAGAACAAAAGTTAGTTCTTAGAAGTTAAATTAAATAATAGTGCCCAAGGCACAAGGATCATGTCTTCCTTAGAGAAATAGCTAGTGAGCAGGAATCAGACCAGGAGAGCCTGGGAGGGAATATCTTCATTCATAAGAATGGAACTTCACAGAGCTGGAGCAGTTATCAGAACTCTAGGTTTATGACTGCTAGACAGTGAAAGACTAAAACAAACCCACATGCATTTCACTAATGAAGACAACAGAAGCCCTTAGTACTATGTTTAAATAGTCTACAGTAGAGAATTGTGAATGTGGCTGGGTCAGGAATTGAAAAAGGGTATTTTAGTTGTTCTTATTGGTTATGCATTTAAGTACCATCTGAGATGGGAGTATGCAATCAAAATTTGCAGAGTGGAGAATAGGAATTCTAAGCAGAGATGTGCCAGCAATGAACAATAATAATGGCATTCTGTTGGTACTTCTATCTATTTATGAAGGAGTAGTTTATCTTTGGGGCTCCTGTAGACTTTTCTTCAGACAGAGGAAAAACAAACAAACCCAAGAAGTCAGAAATAACCAGGCTCTACAAATTAGAAATCTAAGGGTTATGTGAGACAGAAAAGAGAAAGAAAGCTCCAATTAATCCACCTATCAACCATTAATATAAAAAGTATCATAAACTACTGTAAACTACTTCCAACCATGAGCTTTAAGAACAGAGCCAAGGGGCTGGAGAGAAGGATCAGCAGTTAAGAGCGTTGGCTACTCTTCTAGAGGACCCAGGTTCAATTCCCAGCACTCACATGGCAGCTCACAACCATCTGTAACTCCTGTTCAGAGGATCCGACATCCTCACACAGACATACATGCAGACAAAACACCAATGTACATAAAATAGGAAATAAATAATTAAAACAACAACAAAAGAACACAGCCAATATTTCAACTTTCTTTGCCTGACATTTCTGTAATGAATTTGAGGTTGAAGGCATAATGAATATAAGCTATTGGTGTTTTATAATCAAAATTTTGCATACCATAAACAGAAGAGTAGAAAGTGAGGAAACTTGTGAAATCTGAAGATTTCAAAACCTCTCAATAAGAAAGCAGTAAAGAAAATACCCAGAATTCATTCCTATAAAAATATGTTAAAGTAAGAGATAAAATGTATCCTTTTGCCAAGTGTGGTGGTTATGGTGGATTTCTATGAGTTCTAGGCCAGCTGGGGCTTTATACCATGTCAAGTTCCCCCTCCCCCTCCAACAAATTGTTTCTACTTGTTACCACTAACTTTTATCTTTGAATAAAAGAATGAATTGATGCCCAGTAAGCAGTTCAGCTGTGCGGAAACCCGAGTGCAGGGATCCTGTCTCACACTGGTGTTTGCCTAGGAAGGGGACAGACTGGAGGAACTGCTTTCTGATGGGAAGAGATCAAGACAGGCATTTAAGATGGGAATCTACTGGTTCATATGCATAATCACAGAACTTTTGAGATCCCTCTAAAAAACTGGATGGAGACCTAAAAATTTATGTGTTTACCTGAGGAACATTTTATTTCAGAGTGCTTAATTTTTACCACATTCTTTTGTTTTCCTAATAGAAGAAAGCACCTTTTTCTAGAAGAATTTAAAAATAAACAGCAGGATTACCATCCAAAGCACCACATTTTGACACACACACTCTTCCCAAGACAGTTCATAGCGGAGTTCAATGAGACTTAACTAATGTATGGGCAAGAAAGACTGGTTCCGAAAGGAATCTCAGCCACATTCCCAGTAGCTGTCTATAGACTGCAGGTTTACTATATGCTTTAACTTTATTACCTGGTTGTGACGGGAAACTTATGACACACAATCCCAACATGTACACAGTGCCATAGGTCCAATCCTAAATCTACAAGTGACTTAGGACAGAGCCCTGTAACTTTAGTTCTTTTACCTTGCTCAATTTCCTACTCAGTTGCACAGTGACCTCACCATGGGCCCGAGTATTTGCCATTCAGAATGCTAAAGGGTTGGTTGCTTAGCTCTCATGACTATGGCACAAAGGGACTTTCTCAAGGTCTTTACTCTCCTCAGAAAGGTAATTCTATTCTATTCTATTCTTTGCCAGAACAGTCCAAACTCAACTCATTATGTAAGGGCAGAGTCTAGCAGCAGTGAGGTGCAGTATATGCTGCCCCTTGGTACATATTCTTAAGAGTATAAAATAAGAAACATTAAAGCAATTAAATGAAACTGTTCAGTCTCCCATTGCAACAGAGACATTCTACCTAAAGGAAGAGTGGTAATACAAACCACCAGCATTCCCCATTACTGAGTCCATTACTTGGCACAGAAAGGCCCCTCATGGGGGCTTGGATAGACTAAATGCTCTGAGGATTGCTCAAGGGATTAAAATCATAAGGATTAGATTACCTCCTCATTGAAAGGGTCTAATTTGTTCAGGCTGAGTGTCACTTTGTCATTTTTCATAAATTAAAGGAGAAACAAAATTATTGTTTCTAGCTCAGTCTTCCTATGAGATGAAGATACTTTCTAGAGAATAAAGCTCACAGACTCCTGCACCTAATGGGCTTTCTTTCTTTGGGAAGGGGTTTCAAGGTTCAAGACAGGGTTTCTCTGTGTAGCCCTGACTGTCCTGGAACTCGCTCTGTAGACCAGGCTGGCCTTGAACTCAGAGATCTGCCTGCCTCTGCCTCCCCAGTGCTGGGATTAAAGGTGTGTGCCAACACCGCCCAGCAGTGGGCTGGTTTTTGATTTGAAAAGACAAGAATATTCTTCACTTTGGATTTCCATTTTGTACACTCACCGAGTGGAAGGAAAAAGAACAGAGGGCTCTCTGAATGGAATCTATTTCAGCCCATGATTTAGGACAAGGCTCAGGGCCAGAACTACAGAGAGTATGCCATGCATCTCTTGAGTGCCTTTTACTTGAGGACCATTCTTATTACCACAAGTCAAGATGCAGTGCCTTCTGCTATGCAGAAAGGCTTCCAGGAGAGCATTTGTCAGCTCTCAGATGATCCTGCTACTTCTGTCCAGGCAACAATGACTTAGGGAATCTCAGTCAATTTAGAAATAAGATCAGCTTCTTCACTATATGGAAACTGGTAAATCTATCTTCACTAGCATCTGACTGACATCTCAGATTTATACTTTAGCATGGCACTGTGCTGTCAATAGTGGCTAACTGGGATGCAGGAAGCTACTCTACTACCTCTAATTTAACTTCTTATCTTTTAAAATTTAGTTTATTTTTATGTGTATGTTTTACTTGCATGTGTGGCCATGTATCATGGGTATACAGAGGCCAGAAAAGGGCTCTCCTGGGACTGGAGTTACAGACTGTTGTGAGCTGCCATGTGGGTGCTGGTAATTGAAGCCAAGACCTCTGTAAGAGGAGTCAGTGTTTCCTGTTTCTGAGCCATCTCTCCAGCCCCTCTAACTTAAGTTGAATAAACTCTTTTATCCTAGGCAAGTCATCCTGCTCACTAGCAAAATGGGGCAGCTGAGAACATGTCTGAGGCGTTAGTATTCTAAGACAGACTAAGTCTGTTCTACTGGAATCCTATTACACTCTTCATAAGAGAAGAAAGTATGTACTTAGAATCCATGATGTTTTAGGTATTTTATAAGAAACATTCTTTTTTTTATTAACTTACTCATACATCTGCTGAAATATTCCAAATACCATAGCACATGTGAACATCGGAGGCCAACCTTGGGTGCCATCCTTAAGAGCTAGCCAGTCACTATGGTTTTTTGAGATGGAGTCACTCTTTGGCTTGGAACTTGACAATTAGGCTAGGCTAGGAGGCTACCATTACCCAGAGACCATTCATCTCCACCTCCCCAGAGCTAGCATGGTAAGCATGTGCCATGGGTTTTGCCATTGGTGCCAAGGATCTGACTCAGGCCCTCATGCTTGCACAGTAAGTACTTTATCAACTGAGCCATCTTCCAGCTTGAAAACCATGTTGTTTAAATTCCCACTACTTTTCAGTTATCTTTGGATTCTTACAGAAAAATAATTTTTACAGAATACATTCTCCATGCATGAACATCATGCTAGGTGGCATGGTATTGGATAGAAAAGTAATCCAGAATGTGAACAAGAGAAGAGCTTGGAAGAGTCACCAGGTCAGCTCAGCTAACTATATGGGAGAAGAATAGCAACTGTGAAGGTTAAAGCAAGCGAGAAGAAATAAAAGGAGCTAAGGAGGAAATGGAACTTAACAGGACTTGATGACTTCCAACTTTGAGAAGCAGAAACAGGAAGATGGAGAGAAGAATGTCTGAGGGTAGTCCTGTGAAAGAACAATAGGAACAGACACGAAGCAGAGGAGAACGCCTGCGAGATGGTGAGCAGGAAATATTCTGAAGGTGTTTGAAATGAGAAGATGAACTAATTAAGGAAGACCCTGACTGCTGTGCTTGAATATGATTAGGTGAGCAAAGATGAGTCCCTGACATTTTAAAGCATGGAATGATCATAGATTTTATTTACTTTTGTATCCATATATTTAATCACCTACCTCTATATCTGAAGCATATAAAAGCAACATAGTCAAACATACAAACCTATGTATTAAAGACATACAGGCTTGAATACTACTGTCGGGGTTGAAGCAAACCCGAGGGAGGAGGTCAACAAATAAACACATGCCAGTGAGAGGAGGACAGGAAAGGAGGTGGGGGCCTGAGCTCCAGCCCACTGTGTGCTACTGACTAACTGAGAACCACGCTACCCAATGCTGGAGCTCCTAAGCAACCCTTTCTGAAGTGGATGACAGCATTTGTTGATGATAAACTATGGCCAAGTTGCAGCCTCTATCTGGCTTCCATTTCTGTGTCTTATTCTGAATTCCAACCATTTCTTGGCATTTAAAACTAATGAAATTCTTAGACTACAGGAACAGATTGGGGTTAGGGACTGCAGTTCAAAGGCAGACTCATGGCATAAGTGTCTACCATATGTTAAGAACCCCTGAGCCAAAGCAACTCAGTCTAAATTATGGGATAAAAGAGTCTACCATTCTTAAAAAAAAAGAAGTAACAGCATTTCAAAAAGCAATAGGTATGCAGACAGAAGGCTAATTACCTCATGATCGTGAGTGGCCTGTCGGGCTGCATCTAAAAATATGAAAGAATAAAAAAACATTAATTTGAATAAGAAAACAATAGGAAAACTCAAGTAGATGACTGTGCCAACCACAAAACTTGCTGGTATCTGCAGACTTTCACAACATATGATATTTTCATTCATGGCATAATTAACTGTCAGTCAACAAAAGTTAAACGCCCCCCCCACCACATCTACAGAGCACACAAGCAGGTATAAGAAGACATCAGACAGTTTTTTACCTTTGAGAGAACAGGGTGTGAGAGCAGGTAGGAAACACATGCCAAAGGTTTTAGCAGCCTAGATGTGTAAGTGTGGAGAAGATGCTGTGGCTAAGGGATGACAGACCAGTGTGGGTGGTGTGCCTTTGGCAGTGTTTCCTGGAGAGGGGAACTGGAGCAAGACTTGTGAGGATGTGATGTACCATTTCAACAGAGAAAAAAGATCCCGTGAAGACATAGATGCCATCTCATTCACTATCACTCCCTCAAGGCCCACAATAGATCTGGTACTTAACAGAAGAAGCTCAATAGAGCTCCCTTTGAATTCATGCATGAATAATTATTAAATGAAGAGGATTATGGAGGCAGAAGAGCACAGAAAAGGCTTAGAAGTGTTAGGGTAAGTTAGTTATATGGTTTCGTAGACAGACTTGTTTAAAGGTAGAGAAGTGCCTAACTTGGAAACTAGACCAAGAATGGCAGGTAGGAAATAGTAGTTTTGGTGCATCAGCCAGATTGTTGATCTTAAATTCAAAAAACCAAGCAAAGTGTCAAAGAATGATGTGATTTTGGTGAAATTCTAGGGTGAGATCTCTAAGTGACTACAGGACAATAGAGAAATAACAGACACCTCTTTCACACTTGCCACCTTAACAGTTAGAATCATAATACTCCAACATGTATGACAAACTGCACTTGGTCCTGATACCTTGCCTATGAGATTTGCCTTTCTGACGGTCCTGGGTTTTCCTACTGAAGACCTTGTAGGCCTCGGTCTTCTGATACTGCTCCAGTTCCTTCATGTAACGTTCCTTATCTCTGTCTGCTTCATCAAGGTAGCGCTAGAAAAGAAGCGTGGGATTATTTTCAAGAAACTGAGAGGTTAGGTAAAGTATCAATTAGCTTTTTAAAGAAAGAGTACAATTAAAACAAGAAAAAAGTATACAGTATGTTGTAGGAGAATCTGAAAGCAGGTATAGAATAAAATCTTTTTTTTCCCCCCTCTGAGACAGGGTTTCTCTGTTTCCCTGGCTGTCCTGGACCAGGCTGACCTTGAACTCACAGAGATCTGCCTGCC